>CAAE01014991.1:3702-32649 GCA_000180735.1 Tetraodon nigroviridis
GCCAATTCCTGTCATTTGACTGGTTCATATTTTAATCTCACTTTTTTCACATCAGTCATGCATTAAATGAACTGTTAAATGTCACTGAACAACATTGGGTAATTGGGGTTTTTTTAGCTGCAATGTTAACAGACGTATACATTTATAAAGTTATAGTTATTGCTTAGACTGCTGCCCCCACACCTGACTGAATAAGTGGGAAAAAAAGGATGGATGGATGAATAGTATTAGTTGTATTAAAAATTGCTTTATATTGTTGCTGATAGTTAACTTCTAAGAGTTCTATTTCCTCTTGAGTTGTTTTCCTTATTGGCCTGCAGGGGGAGCAGTTTGCCTACAATGAGGATTGGGGGGAAGGGCTGGTCAGTAAAAGCTGTCCAGTGCTTTGTGTTTTGGACATCGAAGGTAACAACATCACTGTACTGGAAGGAGTGCCTGAAAACATCTCACCTGGTCAGGTGGGTAAAGAATGTTCTGCTGCCCTACATATTTGTGTTGCTCTTTCACACTTGTTTCTCAGTTCTACTCTGTCGTCATCTCTGTAGGCATTTTGGGCTCCAGGAGACACAGGTGTGGTGTTTGTAGGCTGGTGTCATGACCCTTTCAGACTTGGTCTCAAGTACTGTCCCAACAGGAGGTAATTTTTACTCCCACTAAACAAAGTGAACATTTAAGCCTGCCCATTTTCAGAAGTTAGGTAAAGGTTAAATATATTAATAATTTTTCCATTTTCTCTATTAGGTCTTTTTTGTTCTATGTGGATCTCATGGGTGGCAAATGTGGTAAATATGAATGTTTGAATGCATGTCAATTTCTGGAGACACTATTGATTTAGCAGATGTTGACGTATCTTTCTGCTGTGGTGTTGCTCAGAGCAGCTCTCATCAGGCACCAGTGCAGTCTACTCCCCCAGACTCAGCCCGGACCAATGTCGGATTATCTACCTGGAGTGTTCTGTTTATGGCCCGCATATGCAGTGCAGCCGGCTCTGCATGGTGAGAGCCTTCTTCCCTACATAAGCAACTTCAGTTGTCTTTTTGGCAAACTGCATCAGGAACACACTCATTCGACCTTTGAACCTTTTTGTTTCAGTATGACTGGTACACAAAGAAGACCACAGTGGTGGTGGATGTCGTGAATCGATCCGCAAAAGGTGAGAAATGTCTGTTTGTCACATTATGTCTGCACTGTTTTACTTGGGGCATATTAAATCTGTGTGTACCGGTACTTGTGTGGTTTGGCAGGTGGCTTTACCGGTATCTACAGTTCTCAGTTGTCTCCTCAGTGCTGGTCAGCTGACAGTCAGCGTATTATAGTTTCTTCTCCTCAGCGGAGCCGCAAAGTACTGAATGCACTCTCCCATCATTATCACGGTTTATACACAGAATACCGCAGTCAATTTTAATGGTCTTGTTGCTTTTTCTGCAGGATTTGTTAATGGTGGATATAAATACAGGAAGTGTCACTAATCTGACTTCAAGTGAGTCACCTTGACTTTCTTCATATCGTGTTCATTTAATGATACGTTTGTTATTCAAAAGTGTGATGATGTTTTTTAGAGTCTGAAGTTGGTAACTGGTCTCTGCTGAACATGGAGAAAGATCTCATGGTGGTCAGCTGCTCCTCTCCAAACTGTCCCCCAAAGCTGGTAGGCTCTTCTGCCATGGTTTGGTGTCACATTTGTCAGACATGAGAATTTCACAGCTTTCTCAAGTCATGCGTGTGATCTAATGCAGTCTGGTTTGATGTGTAGAGAGTGGGCTTTCTTCCAGCCTTGGATACTCAAGAGAAAGTGGCCTGGGTGACTTTAGAGGACTCCCAACCTTTGTCTGACATCGACTGGAAAATCTTGACTTTCGTCCCTCCCCCAGAAGAGGACAACAGCCAGTATCGTAAGAAAATTGGAGAAATCATGCTCTGTTTAACTTGTCATTATTTGTATATTGAACTCATGCTGATGAACGCTGTTGTTATTCTCTTTTGTAGCTGGCCTTGATTTTGAAGCTTTGCTGATCAAACCAAAGAAAGTTGCAGATGGAGTCAAGCTGCCTCTTATTGTGACTCCTCATGGTTGGTTACTCTGTTTTTTTCTGGTGTTTGATTTTTCCATTCATGTAGCATTACTGTTCTGCGGTTTACAGCTCAATTTACAGATGAATTACAAATTAATAAATTTACATGAAAAAATATCAAACCTCTGTACATAATTTAGAGCTTTAGAAGTCAGTTATTATTTTGAGGCTTTTTTTTAGCCTTTTCTATTAACAGTCATGGTTATGGACTAGCCTTGCCAACAGGGAGTTGCTATGACAATCGTGCCCTCGGAGGCAAAATATCATTTTCTTCTTAGAATCATAACAGTCTCTAATAAGTCCAGAGCTTTTTCACAGAAGTAAATAGGGACACATTTAATAGAACATTTAAAAACACTAGAACGGCAGTATCCTATATACATTTTTACAGTCGTTATCGATTAAATAATAAATGCCAAATTATTCTTCTTTTACTCAGGGGGTCCTCACTCTGTGTTTGTAGCTGAATGGCTTCTTTCTCAGTCTGTGTTATGCAAGATGGGTTTTGCTTTAATGCTGGGTAAGTTCATGTGTTTATTACATGTGTGTGAAGGATAGGGCAGCATCCCACACACACAATTCATGTTTTGGGAGCACTGCTGTCATTAGTTAACATAAATTCGCAGGCATGCCTTAAAAACTGTTCTGGTGGTGATAGTTGTAAAGTGGATTGTAGCATCTGCATCCAATGTCGTTAAATACAAATGATCTGATTTTGTTTTTCTATTTAAAACCCAGATAATTTATAAAGAGATAATTGATATCCCTCTATAAATAAGCTGTCCTGCTATTGTACACAGCTCTGTCCACTTACTTGTTGACTTGATATTAAACATGTGCCATGCTCAACCAAATGTAAAAAAAATAAAATAAAATGAAAAATTACATGTCAGTCAGAAGATAATGTTTGAGTCATAATGCACACTGATCTACCTATATAATTTGTTTTTTTAGTGAACTATCGTGGCTCACTTGGATACGGCCAAGACAGTATCTTGTCATTGCCTGGAAATGTTGGCAGCCAGGATGTAAAGGACGTTCAAGTAAGCATAAATTAGATGAACCGTAATTATTTAAAGTTCTGACAGCTAATATAGTTTGATAAAAATATACTTGGACACCCACAAATCTGCAGTGAAAAAAAACTCCCAGTATGTAAGAGTTTTCATTGCTTTTTTTGCCCCTGTTTTTCCCCCAGTTTGCCGTTGAAAGTGTTCTTAAAAGTGGTGAGTTTGATCGGGAGAGGATTGTCATATCTGGTGGCTCCCACGGTGGTTTCTTGGCCTGCCATCTCATTGGCCAGTATCCAGGCTTTTACAAGGTCTGCGTGGCTCGCAACCCCGTCACCAATTTGGCCTCCGTGGTCGGCAGCACTGACATTCCAGACTGGTACGTGTCCACCCATCAATGATTAGCAAGGATCACTTTTGCTGTTTAACCAGCCTCTTGGTAGCTTTAAGCATATAGGCCACAGCTTCCGTGAATCCAGGGATGTTCAGTAAAGCAAATCACAGAACAGAAAAAGACCCTGGGGGTGTTTTTGCAGGGGCATGGCTGTGGTGGGGTATGACTATAGTACAGATGATCTACCTGACCCAGAGGTCTGGGCTCAGATGCTGAGCAAGTCCCCCATTAAACACGTTGCACAGGTATGGATCTTCCAGCATTTGTAGTGCCACTGCATAACACACTAGGCTGTAATAAAATCAACCTCTCTTTCTAGGTACAAACACCGGTATTGCTTTTATTAGGAGAGGAAGACAAGCGTGTACCTAACAAACAAGGAATTGAGTATTACAGAGCGCTGAAAGCGAAGCAGCTTCCAGTCCGGTATGTATTTTGTCTCGGTAATATAGCCCGGCTGAGGGTCAGGTTTTGGTTTCCTGTCTTATGCCCTGGTGTGTTTTCTTCAGGCTGCTGTTTTACCCGGGCAACAATCATTCTCTCTCCATGGTGGATGCAGAGTCTGATGGCTTCATGAACAGTGCTCTGTGGATCATTCAGCACTTTTAATAGTCTGGGTACATTCTGACACTAACACAAACAAGAAATGCTAACAAGGTGAACTACTGGGTCGTGCATTCTGCTGCTTATTCCAGGACTGCAAGGGTCAGTTCAGTGTCAAAAGCGTTCAGTTGGTTATTTATCTAGGGTCTGGCTGATTGTAAATTCTACACTGTATTTGGGAAAAAAAAAACAAAAAAAAAACAACTTTTGTGAATTATAGCACCAATAATCAGAAATTAATGTTTTTATTTTGTGCTTTTTATGCAGTTCCTACTGATGTTAAAATGAAGGGCTTTTTAGTCAGGATGAGTTTGAGGTGACATATGGTTATATTTTTTATTCAATGCTATTTAAATTTCATGGTACAAGGCACTTAATAAAGCAGTCGGAAAAATTACCACCAGTGTGGAAAAAATATCATTTATGTATCGGACCAGAATGATGGTGAAATATTCTTCTTCTTTTTATTCTTCTTCTTTTTCTTCTTCTGTTTAAGTCTTATAGATCACACTACATGCTATGATGCAAATGAAAACCCTGATTTTTTTCAGTTGCCTTTACTCTGAACAAACCTCAAATGACTGAATTACACTGTTTTCTGGAGAAGGTGCAGTATTATTTTTAAATATTTGAGATCACCTGATCTGCTAGGATTGTTTTCACTTCCGCTTAACTGACGCTGCACACACCGACCTCATCTTTTCTTCATAAAACAAAGACTCCTGGATCCCAGAGTGAACTTATTCACCACTTCTGAACTACTTCTAGGGTAAGTAAGATTTTGGACTTAATTTTTCATTGAAAATCTGGTAATCTCACCGATTATTTGCACATGTTGCTGTTATTTAGAGAAAAGCAACATTCTAATGCTTTGCTAAAGGACAGTATCTCTCTCAAACATAAATATAAATAAAATACTATTCCATGGATTTGATATATTTATGTTCAATTTAAAATTCAAACTGGTGCATACTGAGCTAAGGGTATTTTAAAAGTCTATTGTGTAAGATTTGGCAGTGTCTAAACAAATTGAATTCCCGTAATCACCCCCCCCCCCCCACCATACACAAGCGCAGTGATTTTTCCATGACATGTATTTCCATCTTTGTACAAAAACAAATAGTTCATATACTCTTAAATACATGAAGCAGCACTCTATCCAAACAAATTCGATAAGATGACTTTGAAAAGTATGACTGGACTGTCAAGATCACTTTGGTTTTATAACAAAATTGCTGAAAGTTTTTCCTTTTTTCCCCTCTAGACAATGATTTTCCTGATTTTTTGTCAGTTGTTTCCACTTGTGAGCAGCATAAATCCCATCTTCTTGCCATGTGACACGGACGTGAACACCACCAGAGTAGATTGCTCCGACAGACACATCACGCACGTTCCCATCATCAGGTCCAACACCGTTACATCACTCCGTTTGAGCCGGACAAAGATCTTCCAAGTGGGCCCAGACAATTTATCGCACATGCCGAACCTACGGGTTTTCATCATGGCGGATAACTGTCAGCCATCTGGCATGAAAGCTACGCTCCATGCCTGCAAAGTTGAGATCAATCACTTTGCCTTCAGTCGCTCGTTGCAGCTTCAGGTTCTGAATCTGTCAGGAAACAGTCTCACTTCCTTACCCTGGTTACCTGAAAAACTGAAAGTACTCAATCTACAGAGAAATCGCCTCTTTAACATTGTGGAACCATTAAAAACGCCATATCTCAAAGAGCTTAATCTCGCCAAAAACTGCTTTCATGCGAACCCTTGCCTCCAGTCCTTGAACATCAGCGACAGTGTTTTTAGTGAGCTCTCTCAACTTAAAACCCTTAGTCTGGCACAGAATAATTTAACATCTGTCCCTAAAGCACTGCCCAGCTCACTGGAGCATCTGGACCTGAGTGAGAACACAATTACGGAGGTCTTGGAAGGAACCTTTGCTGATTTTATACACCTGAACCATCTAAACCTAGAATGGAATTGCCAGCGTTGTGACCATGCAGCTCAGCCCTGCTTTCCATGTCCCAAAAATCAGCCTTTACAGCTGTATTCAAAGTCATTCTATACCAACAAAAGCTCCCTCATCTTCCTAAGTCTGAGAGGAAACTCTTTAAGAACATTCCCAAAGGGTCTCTTCCAGCCCCTTAAAAAATTAGCATATCTGGACATTTCTGACAACTTCCTCTCTGACGCCATACAGAAAGGCAGCTTCTTTGCAGAACTGACCTCCCTGTCTTGGATTAGTCTTATTTATAACTACGAGCCACTGAAGACGTTACCCCGACTGTCCCTCTCCCCACATATTGGCACGATATCCGGACTGCAGCATCTTCTTCTGAGCGGCAACTTTTTTCACTCGTTTTCTCCCCAGAGCTTCGAGGTTCTCTACAAGCTTCAAAAGCTAACGAGGCTGGAGCTGAGGATGAACTTCATCAACACCTTTGACTTGAAGGCTCTGAAACGGGTGCCCTCCCTTACCTCCATTAACCTCTCCCAGAACATACTTAGTGTTTTTTCAGACTGCCCAATTTCATCTGCCGAGAGAGAAATTTGCCATAACCAGAGCACCTGTAACCTCGGTTCCTCCAACCCCTCCCTTGTGAGAAAAGGACAAAATGTAACGTTTGAAAGGGACTTCTTGGACCAGTTTGACAGACTAGAAATGTCCTCACCTCAGTCCTCATTACTGTGGAAGAAATTCTGCCAAAAAAAGGTGACATTTGATCTTTCTCAAAACAACATAATATCTGTTAACAGGAAGGTGCTCGCAGGCATGGAACACGTGGCTTGTTTAGACCTTTCCTTCAATTACATGAGCCAAACTTTGAGGAGTGGGATGTTTGATGGCATGAAGTACTTAGTGTTTCTTAATCTGTCGTACAACAGACTGGATTTGTATTACGACGAAGCTTTTAGTGAGTTGAAAGACACGTTAAAGCTTCTGGACCTGAGTAACAATGACTATCATTTTAAAATGAAGGGCATGGGCCACCGTTTGACATTCATCAAGAACCTGGTGAACCTGGAAGTCCTTAGCTTGGCTAACAACGCTATCGCAGCGCGGATAGATCAGAGGCTGGTCAGCGACTCGTTAAAGCAACTCTACTTCAGCGGAAACGATCTGAACCTAATGTGGAGCTCTGAAAACAACCAGTACCTTAATTTCTTCCAGAACCTGACAAACCTCACCTACTTGGACATATCAGACAACAAAATTAGGCTGGTTTCCCCAAAAGTGCTGTGTAACCTTCCGACGAGCCTGCAGAACCTGAGCCTCAGCAACAATCGGCTCACCTATTTCCCATGGGAGAACATTTCAGCGCTCACCAACTTGCATCACCTGGACCTCAGTCAGAATTTTATTACCTTCCTGCCTCATATTGTCATACAGGCTCCGGCATCCTTCTTACTCTTGGACCTCAGCCACAATCGCATCAATTACCTCCCTCAAAGTTTCTTCCGTGCCATGAATTCTTTGCGCCGTTTGTACCTCAGTCACAATCAGCTCAAACAGTTTGACCACCAGTTGGCTCTCTTTAAAAGCACCAGCGCCCTCCAGATGCTCAGCCTGCATGCTAACCCCTTCAACTGCGACTGCAGTGCTTCTAGGTTTGTGGACTTTCTGCGCAACACTCTGGTCGACATTCCCCATCTGACCACTGAAGTAAATTGTGAATATCCGGAGTCTCAGCGGGGCAAAGCCATGCTCTCTATGGACCAGCCTTCCTGCCAGGATATGTATGGTAGCTTAGCTTCTGTAATCTGTTCTTTTTTGGTTGTCGCTTTTACTCTTCTACCCCTCCTCAAGCATCTCTACGGCTGGGATCTTTGGTATTCTTTACAAGTGTTTTGGGCAGAATGTAAAGGCTACTCCCAGCTAAGCGGCCGCGATGTGAAGTACAACTACGATGCTTTTGTGGTGTTTGACACTAGCAAGCTAGATGTAAGGGACTGGGTCTACAACGAGCTACTGGTCCACCTGGAGAACTCGGCTCACAGAAGGTTCTGCCTCTGTTTGGAGGAGAGAGACTGGGTTCCTGGGTTATCCTGCATAGAAAACCTGCACAATGCTGTGTCCAGCAGCATGAAGACCGTGTTCGTGCTGTCGAATGATACCCTTGAGCCAATGAGCGGCGTGATTCGCCAGGCTTTCTTCATGGTCCAGCAGCGGCTTCTGGATGAGAAGGTCAGTCCCGTGGCTTTTCTTCAGCCGTTATCACGGTTCCCTAATTGCTATAAATATCTGTTCTTGTTTGTGGCAGGTGGATGCAGCCGTGTTGGTTCTGTTGGATGAGACGTTCCCCAAAGTGAAGTACCTACAGCTGAGGAAAAGGCTGTGCAGGAAGTCCGTGCTGTCCTGGCCCAAAAACCCGAAGGCTCAGCCGCTCTTTTGGAACCAAGTGAGGATGGCACTGTCATCAGACAACCTTAGCTTCTATGACAACAATATGAGTGAAAGCTTTGTATGAACACTAAGAACAAACTGGCTTTACTCATATACGGGATGTCCCCTTTTAAATATTAGAGAAATATTGACAAGAAATGTTATAACGTCTCTTTCTTCTGTTTTGAGCTTCAAGGTTAATTAAAACATTGGTCATGGATGCTTTCCCTCAGCTTGTTTCCCAGATAAATGAATTTCCCCCATTACCTTTGAAATTTTACTTCTCTTTGGTCACTTTTTTGCAGTTGAAAGGTATATTTACAGAGCAGAACACACCTTTTTCACAGACCCAGCAAAAAAAACCTGTATGGATTGTAGACAAATTATACAATAATAATTAATCTCAGTATTAAGATCTCAGGGCACCTTCGGCAATCTGGAGATTTTAAGGTTTGCACGAATTTCATCATTTTTTTCTGCCTATTTAACTTATGACCATCTTTTTTCAGTTCATTTAGGTGTCCCGCTTAACAAATGGTAGTGCATAAATAAAAAACTTAAAAAAAAAAAAACAAGCTTGTTTCCCAAATTTTGTTGCACGGTGGTGCAGCTTGGGTTGCGCACACGTGCCGGCGCTTAAGCGCGTCCACGAGGACCCAAGCGCAGGACGGGTCGTGAGCTGATGAGGTCATGGAGTCCCGGACGGCCAGAGTTGGGTGATGGAGCCGCGCCCGCCCGGTAAGACCCCGCAGGATCACGCACACAGCCGTCCCTAAACACAACAGTGTTGTCAGTTTGTGTAGCAGATTAATTATTATGTAAGAGAGCAGCTCAAACTCCAGCAGCCGCGCGCATACGAGCGAGAAACTAATCCGTTATGGCCATAGTAGAGTTATCCGCGCGTCCGCGCTGTGCGGGCTGGCCACACGCACAGATGAAAACTGCTTTTTAGAGTGGATTGTCAATTCGGCAGGAAAAGCCAGATGAGATGTCGGACAGGTGCTATGTTTGGATGCGCGGCTGTGGAGAAGAAACTTGGGCTTTTGCGTGTCAGGACGGCGGCTCGACGCTTCTCTCCGCGGCAACAGCTGGACGCAGAAGTAAGGGCGGGCGTCTGACGGCCGGTTGGTTGTTAGGGTTACCTTTGAACGCTGTGTTGTTAATTTTTTTTTATTCACTGTTTTTTTTTTGTTTGTTTGTTGTGGGTTTTTTTCTGTGGTGGTGGTAGTTTGGTTTGGTCAGCGAGGACATCGCAGCGCAAACCGGTGCGTAACGAGCCAAATTGACTAGTTGCATCAATGTGTGGCGGTCTGCCTCCGTTTATGGGAAAAAAAAGCTGATATGTCGCTAAGGGCAAAACGTGTTTCCAGTTTACTGTGCAGTTTTACTTTATTCTACATCGTTTGCGGCCAGGGCACGAAGCGCATGCGCCACTGGTAAATCAAGATTACGCCTAGACGTGGTGGATGTGTTTTTTAGCATCAAGCTAAAATTCATTGTCTGGAACAATGATGGATGAGGGATTGACAGCTCTGTTATGACTGACAAGACGATTTATCCAATCTGCCATTTGCATCCTGTACTGTGCGCCCAATCTGCTTGGATTAGAGGTGGGATTATGATTTGGATTTGTCTCCTCGCTGCAGGCAGTGCTCAATATATTTGATTCATCAGATTGGTGGGCTGACATGGATTTTGTTTTTCTTTCTTTTGACAGATTTACCTACATATTGTACCTTTATTGTCGTATTTATTTGATAGTGTGTGCTGTCCATGGTCCTGAAATGGCTTTGGCATTTATCATTAGAGCAGCATGCCATCCTGCTAATCTATGATTTGATGGTGAAGCAGATACTTTCTCAACAGTGATATTTTCTCCAGCATACGACCTTTGCAGATAATGTGATTTCAGGTTGCATCACTCACTTTCTTTCTGTATGCTCAGATTTGAACTTGGGCTCAAGGGTCTTAGAGTATGTGAGTCTCTTCTTAGTTGCTATGTCAACCACTTTAGGACCAGTCACAGATGAACCCCAGACAGCTCTCCCACACACAAACACCAGTGAGGTGTACTGAGGATGACATGTCACTGGAAGCTAACCTTTCCTCTAATGAGCGTGAATCAATCAGCGTGAACAAGGTCTGATGGTCTGGTTTCAAGGCTGCAGCCTGTAGCTTTGCTCCAGGTTTGTTATGACCATAAATTTACGATTTAACAATATTTGACATGAGCCTGTAAGTTTTGTTAAAAAAAGAAAAGGAAAACAGCTAGAGGAATAAAAACACACCACTTACCAACCGAATTCAAGAAGTAGAAAAGTTTTAACATTACACTGGCACCAGTGAACATTTAAAACCAAGTAAACAAAGAATTCATGTTCACTTTGCATCCCCTTTAGCTTTTCAGAATTACCTGAACACTTTATCTCCTTATTCAATTGAAATAGCGCATCTTGTTCTTTAACATCATCCAAGAGAGAGATGATTCAGAGGGATGTAAGACCAGAATGAAACAAAGACTCATTACTGTATCAAGGTTTTCTTTGATTGTTTTTCCTTTCCCTTCTCTGTTTTTGCTTAGGACTCTTTATGACGAGCAGCATAGGTGAAACCAGAAATCTGCTGGCCTGGATGTGTTCTGACAAGCATTCAGTGCTGCTCTCCTTGCCCCCTCTCCTCTCAGTTTCTCTGCATCCACCCCATTTTAGTCACCGGTGGATAATGGAGAACTGAAAGGCGAACAGTTGGTCGGTCTTTGAACGTTATTTGTTCCTTAAAGGGACATGAAAAAAGTCCTGTGTTTTACCCGTCAGAAGCCAAGTGTTGCCATCTAAAAAAATGCCTTTGAACATCAGAGCCAAGCCGTCGCAGAGCAAACTGTCTGCCGGCTCCAAGAGCAGCGGCCACGCCGAAGGCAGCGCCTCTCATTCCCGGTTTTCCAGACCAGCCAAAGCGGGCAAAGGCAAACAGGCTGTGAGTGCAGCGCCGGGCTCCCGCTCCGGTCTGGAACCGGGCTGTGTTTCAGGAGGTGTCCCTGCGCCGGTGTCAAAGTCAGCTGGAGGTCAAGGGTCTGGGTCGAGACTGAGTTCAAAGGTCAAACCTGTAACTAAAGGGGTGACTCATGGATCGAGGACAGCACCAGGCGGAAAAACGCTGTCCATGGAGAATATCCAGTCCTTGAGTGCCGTCTATGCTACTTCAGGCACCATGTACCCCAGTGAGCAGGACTCCTTGGAACCCTCTGGCGGCTACCCCAAAGGGACCATGACTCTGGGCAGGAGCACCAGCCGCTCCTCCAACAGCAGCAGGACTAGAGCCATAGGAAGCAGCCCCAACATCACCTCCTCTGCGCTGCACCACTTATCGGACCCCTACGAAGACAAATACGCTGAGCCCGCCGGCACGTCCAGCCTGCGGCGCCAGTACGGCAGATTGCTGGATCCCGCTGGACAGGGAGACGTCCCCACATTTGATGTCCAGGCTCAGCTGAAGGATCTGCAAAGGGAGAATGACAACCTGAGGAGGGAGCTGGATCGAGGGAGGAGCTGCCCTGGCACCAACAACGTCAATTTCTGGAGCCCGGACGTGAAAAGAGACAAGGGCGTCAGACGGGAAGAAGGAGGGAGGAGCATGAAGGATCAGCACAGACCCAACCATGAGGATGTGCAGGTGAGGGGGGGACAACAAGAGTTTGTTTGGAGGTTGTTTTTTTTTTTGTTTTGTTTTGTTTTTTTTAATTCAGAGTAAGTAAATAATTTAAGTACCTTTTTGAACTCGTGAGTTTCTCCAGTGCACCCCACCTATGCTGGTCGTCGTGCCTTTTTTTTTTTCCGTCAAGGTTGCAGATAAATGCAGCCATGCAGCTCGAAGATGTTCTCTAGGCTCAACGCAGCTCTTGTTTCCATGGAAATGTGCCTGAGTTCTACTCGTCCTAAGTGTGAAACAGAGTTTGAGGGAAAAAAAAAAGGCTGTGAGCTGCTCCAGCCTGCCCTGTGTCCCCTCATGCTGTCCGTGGCTTCATCCTCTCGTCAAGCCACCACCCGATGTCTTCATTTATTGTCGTTTACTGAGTTCCTGCCACTTGTCTCTCTTTTATTTCCACTGTGAAACTCAAATCACACCTGCTTTCATTCTCCTGACTTCTCCCTCGTGCTACACTGGGACGGTTTCAGGCTCGGTCTTCCTGAATCGTGGCTGCTGCAGACAGATGTGTTTGTGTTTCTGTTCTGTTCTGTCAGACATCATCACAGTGCATTTGTTTCACTCTCCCTAATGTTCTTTTACCCTCTTACTACAATCTGTTCACCTGGAGGTTTCCCCCACGGACTTCTGTCAACTGTAAAACGACAGATTTTTTTCATAAAGCAGAACTGGCCCCTGTTGTCGACCACAATCTCATGCATATTAGGTCACATCTCGAATATTTCCTTTTTCAACTTCCAACTCATAAACATCACCTGGTTCATACTATTGTTAGCATCTATGATTCCTCTTTCACTGTATCTCTCATTTCTCTTTTGCACTTCACCTGCTCTTTTTTTTTTGTCTCTTTAAACAGTCTGCCAGACTCACACCTGACAAGTGAACTTGGGAATTAGCATAAGAAATGTCACCTTTGCGCTCAGCTGCAGAAGTCAGCTTTGTCCACCAGCCATCTGTTTGCTGTGTGTATATGTGTTTGTGTGCTCATGCTTATGGTCTGGCTTGTGTTTGTGAGGACTGTCCACCCACACAGACTTGAAATGCAGCGTTAGCTCGTTGCATTGATTATCTGCGTTCGCCCTCACCCTTCTCCCACGACACAGCTCCGTGTCCTTAACAATCACTGCTCACCTTCTGGACTCAGAGGAGTAAAAGTATCTCATAAAAAAGTAAGATGTGTACACTTTGGAAAGGTCAGTCATTTTATTGTCAAATGCTTTTCCTTTTTTACCTTTAAGCTTTTCCAACCCCATTGATTCTTCGCACATCTTATTCGCAGTCAGTTTTTATCAAGAGTTTAAAAAACAACACCTTTAATTTTATGCTGCAAGTGAAGGTAAGAATGTTGATAGAAATGTGTTGCGCATGTGTGACAATTTTTTTTTTCTTCAGTGATTGCACTAACAAATCACCCACTGCATCAGTAAAACTCGCCAGTGCGATAAATCAGTCAGCTACTTCCTCCTCTTAGTTTTGCACTAAACAGAAAACAAAATTATTTGATAAAATTATTTCATAATGGCCACTTCATACACTGCTTGTTTCTGATTGGCTAATAGCATTTGAAAGCCTCCTTTCTTTCAGATTAGTTTATGTACTTGAGATACTTTAGTGAATGTATTAATTTATCCCCTTGGTATCATCAACCAACATGTGACAGTTTTGGCGGTTCTTGTTCTCCTCCAAACATGTGGCGTTCGCCGGTTGAAAGAACACTGCCCCCCGGTGGTGAAAACGCGCGATTACTCTTGAATTTCTTCATTTTGCTTAATTAATCTGTATATTTTTTTCCAAACATAATTTCCCTCTTTCTGTCCGGAAATATCAGGCAAAACGAGATCTGTTTTATGTAACTAACACTCTTTTATGTCCTTGTTATCACATGTTCTATATTTGATGCTATAGGACTAGTATGTTCTTTTCCCAATATCTTGTCTTACGTTATCTTAATTGTATTTCCAGCAACTTCCACTGACAGTTCAGGAACTTCAGGAGGAGCTCAGGGCTCACAGGGAGATGAACAGTCGCTTGCAGCAGCAGCGGCAGCAGGGGAACTCCGGCTCCTATCGAGAGCTTCACACAGACTTGGACCACAGAGGGATGCTCAGCCCTGGCCACAGCCCAAGACAAAGCCTCAGCAACCTGCACAGTCCTGGACCCAAAAACAGCCTGAGAGCCAGCCCATGCAACACCTACAGCCCGAGGCAGGAGGGGCAGGAAGCCGACATCATCATCCACAGCCCAGGTTATGGCTGTAACCCGGCTGTAGCGGCGCAGAGAGTCAGTCCGGCCAACACCCTCCAGCCTGGACCGAGGACCAGCCCAAGTCAGCCCCACTACAGCCAAGGTCCAGCCACAGGACGCAGCTCCAGCTCGCTGCAGCCGTGCAGCCCCTGCCACATTCCGGGGTGTGACGGCTTCCTATCACCTCCTCTCCTGGACACCTCGGAGGAAAATTTCCTCAGGCTGCAGTCGGACCACGAGCGGCAGGCCAAGGAGCTGCTCCTGCTCAGGAAAACCATGGAGGAGATGGAGGTGAGAATGGACTCCCAGAAGCAGACACTGGACGCTCGGGACGAGAGCATCCAGAAGCTGCTGGAGATGCTGCAGGGGCAAAGTCAAGGTCAAAGTCAAGGTCAAAGTCATGGTCAAGGGACCTGGAGTCGAGGCCAGAGGGCTGGCATTGTGACAGTGGCAGTACAGGAAGCTGAAGCACACCAGGATGGCATGCACATACGAGAGGTATGTATCATATTATATTATATTATATTATATTATATTATATTATATTATATTATATTATATTATATTATATTATAGTCATCACATAGGCTGTTGCTATTATTAGTTGTGTTGTTCTACATTTTTCTGAATATTTGATCATTGCATACATGTGTAAACTGTATCTTAAATGCAGAACAAGGTAACAGGAAGAAGCTCAGTGGGTCTTATCAATGGGCCAGATTAGCATACGGAGAGCTATAAGCCTGTGTTCAGCCATGCTGTTTTACAATCTGACTCTGTGTGTGTGTGTGTGTGTGTGTGTGTGTGGACATGCTGGGCATGATTATTTGGCAGTTACTTGTGTACCACTCTTCATTTCCCAGTATTCCTTCTGTAGCACGACACATGCGCAGAGCTGGTTTTTTTCGTGCAGGAACAGCAAAATATTTGCAGTTCTGTCCAAGCTGAAGTCGTCGGAGCTCTGGTGGTGCCGCTGCACCCGCTGCCAGGAGGACTAGCGCTTCTTGCTCCTGCCTAGTCTATTTTTAACCCCTAAATCTCCTTAGTCTTCACTTTCTTGCATGTGTATGTGTGACTTTTGCACGCCTGTGCAGTCAGTTGCTCGTATCATAATGGTCCATTTTTTTCCGTCTGTGCATTGCTGGTCTGATTCTCCTGGTCCTGAAGTACACACGTGTGTGTCTGAACACATGTGCACATCTAGGGACCTTTGTGGACCCTCCTCCTTTTGACTAATGGCTCCTGTTGCACTTGTGTAAGCTCATGCTAATTTAACTGGTGTGTGTGTGTGTGTGTGTGTGTGTGTGTGTGTGTGTGTGTCTATGGAACAAATAGGACTAAACTTCTGTTCTGCCAGTCTAAAAGGTGAGTACCTGTCCACTCACTCCTGCTATTTTTATCCACCCGACAGCTTAACTAACACCCTGTGGCATGGGTGTGGAGGAGGGAGAGATGAGAGTGAGGAATGTTTTTCTAAGGTAGAAAAACAAGCTGTGTTTCTCTGAATATTGATGCATGATTAATGAGGGAAAACACACTGACCACCCTGACTGAAACGAGACCCAATTGATGTTCTTTCCTTCTTGCTCTACTGAGGTTCAGAATGGGTGATGAGGTCTGCGTGTGCGGGCATGTGTGTGTCATAGGTTTATGGTCTGTTACAATCAGTTTTAATTCATTTTATGGGTAACTCTCAAATTGTTTTAGCTATATATTGCTAATTATGTGGAGCACATGAGCAAAGCAATTATAAAAGTGATCAGTGTTTTGTAGAATCCCGTGTAGGTGCTTATCCTAAAACGACGTCTTAGCTTTTGTTTGTGTGTCCAAGCCGCCCTGAGCTCACTGTGTAGGGACTGCAGACCGGTGCTGCTGAAGCTGTTGTTGGGGGGGCACCACTTACAGCTCTTCTGATTAGCTCCAAAGGAAAGCGGCCCAAACGCCTTTCATTACTGCACCTATTACTTTTCTCTAAATGACCCAGCATGTTTGGCTTTGGCCAGGATAATAAATACCTCCATTTTGGGTTCACCTCTACTGTTATTTACTGTTCAAAGGTGGTCGAGGGCTGGAATGGAGCCTTTTTCCTCTCTAACCTTTGCTATTTTAGAGGGCTAAGTTGAGGATGTGGGTTTACACTGCCTTTTATATGTCAATTGGCAAATACAAAGTCGCATTATATACATTGGTCTATACGTCCTACTCTTGTGCATCTTCAGTTACAGAAGAAAAAACAGCCAAAACAGTGAAGGAGAAATCTAAATCTAACGACTAGTCCCTGTATTCCCATTTGCAGTTTAAACAATGTCCACAAGGTGGCAGTGCTCCATTAGAATTCCACCACATATTTCATTCATTACATTTGGCGTGATGTTTCTCTCTCACTCACTTACTTTCTAACCCCGAATCCCAACCCACTCCCAAGCATTAATCTGGGCCTAATCGCATCTCCCCTGGCACTGGGTCCCAGTGGAATCAGTAATAACAGCTAAATAATAATGGTCCAAATAATTTTCCGTAACTCGATGGGGATTATGCAGGTATCCTAACGCTGCGGTCTACAAAGAGGATTGAGGTCAACTTTGGGGATGTAGTTGTTGCACGCTGATCACCATCTGTGACCTGAAAGGACTCTGCAGTCATACACACAGTTTAATCACACACAGTTGCCATTAAATTCAAAACAAATGAAACAGTATCAACTGGACCTACACATCTTTGAACTAGATGAAATCTTCCATCATGCAATCGTCTCTCAAATCTCAGTCTCCGAACAGCTGCGTAATCCTAGAAAACACAGTTTGATGTTCTGATTGTAGTTCCTGTAATCAGGGCACATCAGACGCTAGGGACAGAACTGATCAGGGACAAAAGCTCAGCGTCGTCTCACATTACAGTCAGTTTTTGCTCCACATTCACACAGATTCACATTCGATCTACTTCCCCCCATCTTGCTCACTCTCTTAGGAAAAAAGAAGAAAATAGATTTGTCTAGCCACACAATTCCATCCCACTGGCTTTGACGTTAGTGCTCTGACTAAAATTTAAACAAATTTCACATTAAGCATGGAGTAATTTATTCAAAGGCCCACAAGCGATGACGTTGATTAGCTGACAAATGCCATCATGTTGACTAATCCTAAACCAGCAGTGACTCATCCTAAATTAGCCAGGAAACCGGTCAAATCAAAGCAGTTTGCTTTGTCACATGCGCCAGTGTGTCATCTGTGTGGAAATGTACATCCCTGCTTCCACAGAAGACACTGCAGCTGGAGCCTCTTTCATGTGTTTGGATTTGCATAGCCCCATTCACACATGCGGCCTTTTCGGATAACCTTTCTGGGAAGTAGTCACGTGTAAGTGTTAGGCGGGGCTCATTTCCAGGTGAATCTTTAGCAGCAAACTCCCAACCTCAAGTCTTGGCCTGAAGTAATAATGAAGGGAATTTGCCAGGAAGGTTTTGTTGTGAATGAAAGCAGGATCTTGACGGAGAATCCTTCTAGTGCTTCAGTCACCCCTGAATTTATTTGGATTTCTGTCCAGCTTTGGGGCTGGGGGGGAAAGGGGGCACAACACCTAAAATTTGGTGCTTTTGCTTTATCTCTCTGATCTGGGCTTTGCCTTTCAAGCACTTTCAAGGCATTGATTTAATACTAAGCACAGTTAATATTACCCATGATTTTCTTTTGGAGAGCAGACGTGGTTCCTGAAATGATTGATGAGCGCATGTTGGGAACGGTGTCTCAATAGAATCTGCTCTCTTCTGTTCGCTGCACGCAGTGAACACGACACGGCTGCCTGCGGGGCAGCGTTGAACTTCCTGACCGCATCTTCATCACTCGTGATGCCGACACTTGTTGCTGCAGTTTTGTGTTTGATCCTATTCATTCCATATGGAGCGGAGGAAAGTCTTTGACGGCACCATCTTTAGTTCTCCATGCTGCGCTGTAACATGGCTGAGATGGTGTATTGACACTGACAGACACATGCATGTAGATTACAATATAAATTTGTACATTGACAAAATGATGCTAATGATTTAGTCGACAGCCTGATTGAGTGTCCAGGCTGCCTCGAGGCTTGATGAAGACGTTTCTGGGTGGAGCTTTGTCTCTAAGGCTGCCCTAAAAAAGGATCCCTCCCTCTTTACCACAACAGAAGGTCCCTGCAGCCCTCAGCTGCTCCTGGTGAGCTGCTGAGGTGGGGGTTGGCTGCTCCTGGGTTTGAGCACGTGTGGCTGAGTGGGTGTCAACAGGGTGTCAGTTTCAAAGGGACTGTTGCTTTTGCTACCTTTCGGGTCGAATAAATGTCAACAAACGTCATCAGAGCAGATATTTTCTTTGCCTTTATTACATTCTATATGTTTATGAATCATCCTGCCCTCATAGGTTTGTGTTCAACATGTGTGCAAAGTGCGTTTTTTACCTGTATGCGTGTGTGTGTGTGCTTCAGCATGCATTCCCTGGCTCTAATATATGTGCAGACTCATGTGTCAGTGCAATCATATAAGTCAGAGTCACCATTTATAATTGATAGAAGAAGCTGAGCGCATGTGCCAGCACAAAGCGTTGCTAAGTGAGGGCTTCTGGGTGTGAGGGACATCTGCAACGGAGACCAGCTCCCGGCCGTGGAGAAAGTTGGCGTTAATGATCCGTAAGAGGCCGGTGAGTGAAGGACGGCAGCTCGTATTAACCAGACCACTGTAGAGCTGGACAGACTGTTAAAACCGCAGAGATGATGAGCCGCCAGGCTTACTTTTATCGAGTTCCGCCTCAGGAGCTCCATTGTCGGACCCAGCCTCAGGCCGACCCGGCTAAGACCAGAGCTCTGCAGACTGTCATTGATATGAAGGTAGGACGAAAGGAACGTTTTTGATAAGTACGTTTAACGACTAACATAGTGAGTTGTTCTCGTTTGGGTGCTCTGGTATTAGTTTCAGGCTAACGAAATGTCGAAGTTATTGATGAGCCTGAGTCTAATGAACCTGATTGGAAACACAGGGACTCATTTACCAATAAGTAAATATTAACCAACACAGAGGGCAGGGATCTTACTGACGTGACAATGATGCTGCAGGAAGTAAGTGCGCACCTTCGGCTACTGAACAACAAAATCCAAAATGAGAATAAAATCCCTGTCTGTTTAGAAAACACATGTTCTTAAAACCTCTGACAATCAGGCCTGATATTTTTTGCTCTTGGTCTGCGAGGCAGCCATGATGTGGTCAGATCTATTATGGACTATGCTCAGTCGAGCACTTGTTCGATTTGTTTTAATTAAATGTCACATATGGAATAAATAAATGGGAAAAGCATCTCTTTGGCGGTGCAGGGGTTGAGGAGGTATTTTCTGTATCTTTGTTGCTGCTGTTCAGTTGTCTGAGTGTGCTCTGTGATCACTGACTACAGAGCACCAGCGCCCCGTTCTGTTTCGACCCTGATGTCGTCTGGCAGGTACAGTAGAGAGCCTTTAACTTAAAACTCAGTGTGGACTCCAAATATCCAAGAAATGTGTTGTCCTGTGTCTCTGTGATGCCTTTCTGCCTTTCCTCTAGTCTGGGCTTTGAATGAAGGAATTCACCTTCGTGTCCTACATTTCTTTGTTACTAATGCATCCTTTTGAACGTGTGCGTGCCTGTTTTTCTTTGGATCTGTTTGGTTTTATGTGTTTTGGATACCTCTTGAACTCATTGTTGCTACTGATGGCTTCATGCCTTCCACTCATGTCTAGGTCCTGGGACACTTCATAGTTGCCATATGTTATTGGTCACTTTGAACTTTAGTCCACAACTTGATGGCGTCATTGCTGGAAATTTTTGGTGTTGCATAGCGGTGAAGTGCTGAGTAGTAGTCTTTAACCCCCCCCCATGTAAACAACTTTAATCAAGTCTGTATTTCTGCATTAAATGTAGACATCAGCAGATGTCTGCATGATTGTTTCCAAGAGTTAGAACTGAGTTAGAACTTGTTCTGAATGGTCCTGAGTTGGATCTTTAATGACACCTGCCTACTGTCACTGGTTCAGGACACCAAGATCTCCTCCCTGGAAAGAAACATCAGGGATTTAGAGGATGAAGTCCAGATGTTAAAGACCAGCGGCCTCCTTCACCCTGACGACAGGCAGGATGAACTCAAGCAGGTGGAGGTCTACAAGAGCCATTCTAAATTCATGAAGATGAAGGTAGAACGTCTACTGCATGCCTCTACGAGTCTTCACAATGCATGACTGGAATGGTGCATATTTGCTTTTAAAGCCTTATTAATATCTTACATGTTCTTCAGTCTTTTCATGTTGGAAAATTAAAGCTGTTTTCCTTTGATTTCCTGTGCGGTAGCTCAGGATTGCACTGTTCTGTTTCAGAAAGTTAGCTTAGCCCTGATCATTCCAAGATATCTCCTCACAGTCCCACCATTAGAGGAATGGCTGACTGGCCCAGTCGTTCAAGGACCGCTTTCAGGCCCGATTTTCTGTCTTATCTAGTATTTACCAATAAAGCTGCAAACCCAGGTAGATGTAAGTGTTTACCTGCTGTGACAGAAAACCCTGCTGGAGTTTGGGACTTATAAGGCTGGATTGAACATTGTTGCTCTAGAGGAGGCCCCGGTCCTCAGATTAGGTTAAATAACCACGTGAACAGTATGTAGAGGAGAAGAAAAGTTTCATGTTTCCGGCCGAGTGTCTGTGACGGCTGAGGCCCATGTGAAAATGTTTCCCACTGGTCATTAATGGCTCTCTTTGAAGGACCCATTTGTCATTGCATAGGGTTCCTGATGTGATCATAAAAGAGATGTTTTTATGAATAGGGCCTTGACAGATGAATGTGAGCTTACAACAGCAGAGGATGGAGCTCTCTCTCCTCCCACTGACCCACTGTGATACACATCACCCTCCTGCTGTCTATGTTGGATACGAATGAGCCCCAAACCACAATTCCATCCTATATGCTTGAAGTGTTTAGAGTTCTGCTCTTTCAGCGGTGGTGCAGGCTGGTGTTGAGGCGTGTGATAAGAGAAACCAGCGAGGACAGACTCCCAATCCTGGCTGGTTTCTCAGACTCTTATATTGTCCCAGTATATATCTCACACCTTTTAGGGAACTTGTTGCTTTAAAACTGCCTGATTGTACAGCAAAGTGTTTAAAAATGAGTGGTGCTACTCATCCCATTTGCATCTTGTTCTCCTATTATTCCTCTCTTCGTGCTTTAAATTCCCTTCCTCTTTATCTTGTCATCCTCCTCTCTTATCCCTCCAGCAGTCTCACCTCTCAGCCTCACATTGCCCCTCTTTGTCTCACCTTTTGGCTCCCAGTCTCCCATTATTTAGTCCCTGCTCTCCAATAGGTAATGTTTTTCTCTAAGAATGAGGCTTGATTGTCCGTGCTCCACTTCAGTCAGAATCCTCCTCTCGTGAAGTGAACCCTGCTCAAACAATTAGTGAAATCTCCCCCTCCAATCAGCTTTGTGCATTTTTGGCAGCGGTAGACAGATGACAATCTCCTCCACATAACTGGCCCCAACACGGAGACCTCCCTCTGTCGGTACTTTTAGGTTCCTCTGTGGATTTCTGGCCTATTCTTCATAACCTTTTTCAAATCAATGTATAATCTGTCAATGTGAGGGTAATATCGTACCCATAACTTTGTCTGCCCATCTTCCCTTCAACGGCCGTTGAGATTGGAGGGCACCATGCCCTCATGGTGTAGTCGCAGGACAACAACACACAGCATGTATTCTATTTATTCTAATGTTTGTCTTTTTTTATTTGTCAGATAGAACAGCTGAAACAGGAGCTGAACAAGAAGGAGTCAGAGATGCAGGCCCTTCAGACCAAGCTGGAGACGCTGACCAATCAGAACTCCGACTGCAAGCAACACATTGATGTGCTAAAGGAGTCGCTCAACGCTAAGGAGCAACGTGCCAACACACTGCAGACGGAAGTGAGTGCAAACACACATGCACGGTCACAAAAAAGACAGTCTACAGATACAGAGTCAGCCTTATGATTCACTAGTTAGAGACGTAAACAGGCGTGTAGATTTCAGAGCATGATGAGAAAATGTGTGCTGCTGGTAGTGGTGGTGGGGAATTCGGCATTCCCCAGTTCTCTATACTTAGAAACGATACTTCAGATCTTGAGCGGCATGCTAACTATGCCCAGTCATCATTCACAGGAAGCAGTTTGAGACAGAATTAGGCCTAATTGTGCATGCATCTGCAAAGAATTTCATGGGGGGGGGTTAATGTAAGCCCGTCAGGTGCACCTTTATGGTGGGACGAGGGGATGAATTAGCAGCATTTCTTTCTAATTTTACATTTCCACATGTTCATTTCTTTGCCGCCACACACGATCGCCGTACTGATCTGACCCCCTGAAATCCATCATCATTAATGGCTCACAAACGGCTGCAGCTCAGGTCGACGATTAACCACAATGTGCCACAGTGCAGATGCCAGGGTTTAACATTAATGTGTGGGGGGGGGAGTCATGCATGAACTATCTGTTGAGGATTTTGCAGCTGGAGGGCTGCACAGTAGCAACAGGGGTATCAAATAGCTAATTCAGACTAAACCGAGCAGAAAAGAATGGAGTTTACATGACAGTTACCGTGTTTGGGAGAAAAAAAGTAGTCTGGAGTCAGTTTGGCCCAAGTCCTATTTAAAATGAATCTAGTGCCAGGTGGTGAGTCTGATTCTTTCAATGAATTTTATGAGAGGTCTTGGCTTCACGCTCTCGTATCATCCATCTTTATATGCAGCTTATAATGTAGACCAAACCTGAGGCTGTTTGTTGCAGGTACTGTATCTGTCAGAGTTAGCTGGAACTGACAGCGTGGACTGGGCACTTGGGTCGTCTTTACATCTCTGTTTTTTTGGGTAACAGATTGTGTGTGAGATAAACTGTAAAAATTGGATTTTTAACATTTCCAGCAGCAAAGCCAAACCCGTGTGCGGCTAGATGTGCTTAATTTAATAATTATTTGGTGAAATAATGTAATAACTTGGATTTCTTTATGATCTTTGCATAAATTAACACAAACCTGCAGAATGTCTTCTCCTCTTCTTCTACGGCAGCTGTAATCAGATCTTACCCTTTTAATCACCGCACCGATGCATGCACACGTAAACACAGGCCCTGTCAGTGCTGATTGCTGAGCGACCATCTCCGGTCTCAGGGAGCCTTCTTCCTGCTATTGAAGAGGTCTCTTCCCTGTTCGGGGAAGGCTAAGGTTTCCCAGGCTAAATGGGCATGGCGGAGGATGAGTGCAGATATCGAGTGCGCTCGCATTCCTCCCCCCCACCCTTCCATCCACTGCTACTCCTTCATATCCTTTCAGCAGTTTCTCCATCACATATTATTATCGCGCAGCCAGGACCGGTGAACCCATCAGACCCGTCTTTGTGCCGCGCGTGTGCGAGTTTCACTGTAAATTGGAGCGTACAGTAGCCCAGGCCCCTGGGGACAGGGGCTCCCTGAACAGAGTGTGCACTGTAAGAGAGGGAAGAAGAAAATGGCTGTGTATTTATTTGTCCGTCAAAGTTAGGGACGGCTCTGAAATTGGTCTCGCCGAGTCCGTCTCGGAGATAGCCGGAAAAATAGCACCGCCTTGGTCAGAGGAAACTTGACCTTTTAATACATCGTGTGTGAGTCGGCCTCGCCTGTCCTGATCAGAACAATGTCAGGCTGTAACTGTAGCCCAGCAGATCAGGTGGCCTCTCCTGCATATTTAACCAGACACAGGTCACAGATCCAGGGTTAGAACTTCAGTCTGCAACGTTACCAGACATGGTTAAAGCCTACAGTGTTGCGCCTATGGGCCGTCAGTCACCAGAGCTCTGGCTGCTGGCGATTATGACATCAGAAAAAAGAAACACATTCAGTTTTTGTTGAACTGGTGCGTAACGAGAACACCTGTTGTCTACTGCGCTCCAGCTGCAGTGGATATGGCGCACACCCTGTGGCATCTCTTCAACTGTGTCTCTGTATATTAGGTTTAGACACGCAGATGCTGGTAGAAAATACTGCCTGTGATTTGCAGAGGCATAGCCTCCCCTCTTTGAGGAGTGACTGGCCCGGCGTGTCTTTGGCTGCCTATAAAGGCATCGCAGTACTTCATCTGTTTCTGCAGAAATTGTTTCTTGGCTACTCCTGGCGTTACCTCTTAATGCTGCCTCTGCTGCCTGCTTTAGCCAGTCCTAGACACAGTTTTTATCTTTATTTTTTTGGATGCAGCCAATCATTTATATTTAGGGCCTTTGGCAGACAGTACTTTTTTGTTTTTGTTTTTTTGATTGATATCATTTTAAAGCAGGAATTTTGTAGGTGGCTTCCTACCCACACAGATGAAGACCAGACCCAAAGAATATTCAAGGTTTTTCAGACAAAATCTGGATCAGACACAAAATATTTATTATTCTGTCACTTGCTAATCGTCAGTGTCTTGTGCAATGTGGTTAACATATCCCTGATGGCTAACAAGAGCGTGTAAAATTGCACATTTGTTTCCTCAGGTCCGGTGTGTGTCTCACACACGTTAGACCCTCTCTGCCAGAAAGTTTCCCCTAGCACCTCCCTGGGGTACTGATCCTCTGCGGCCAGACTTTAATGACTTGAACAAGATCTAAATGAGTCAAAAACGAATTGAAATGAGCTGCCAGGAGGCATGATTAATAGGGAAGGAAAGTCTATAATAATCTGGAGCGGGAGATGGAAAAAAATGAAGATTTGTGGAGCAGAAGGACCAAAAGGAGTGAGAGAAAAGATGTGTGATGGATACCGAGGGCTGGGGGCTCCTGTCAGTGAGTGATAGGATGGCTCTGTGCTTTGGCCTTCACAGGCCTGTTTTTGTTGATCTTTCTTGTTCTCTCTCTTGATGGATGGTTCCTTTAGGTAGCAAGGCGGAGAGAAGATGTGATCTAAACCTGGTTTGCGCTCTGTCCTTTACCCCTCCGGCGCTGTTTTCTCAGTCGTTCTTTCTGCCTCGATGCGTTCAACTCCCTCACTCTAGACTTAATATTTTTCTAACTTGCATGCTTTTGTGTGTTTTTACACTTTCAAACTGCTGCAAATGTGTATTTCTTATCTATCTATCTATCTATCTATCTATCTATCTATCTATCTATCTATCTATCTATCTATCTATCTATCTATCTATCTATCTATCTATCTATCTGTCTATCTGTCTATCTATTTATTTATCTAAGTATTTAAGCTCAGCTGAACTGGATTGATCTTTGCCGTGGTGCTTTTTAAGAGTGTGAGTAACAAAGACTTTCACCAACCCCCCCCCACGCGAGCAAACATGGCTCCGTCCAAAATAAAGCTACAAGATTTCTTCAGAGACCAGGAGGTAAAGCAATAAAATGGAGATTACAGGTCACAACAGGGTTATGATTTTTAATGGTTTATGCGAAAGGAAGTAAATATGAGCAGGTCCAGAGAATCCCTCAACAGCATGCACGCGCACATCCTTGAGCACACTCCAGGGGTAAATTCAAGGTTTGATGATTGATTTTTGTCGCGTATTTTAGATGCGCAGAAACACTCTGAGAGCTTGGCCTGGTCCACGCTCTGGAAGGCGGGATGGCTGATGTGGAACAGTACTCTCCGTTCTCTACCTTCTGACCTGCTCTCTTCTCAGGGTCGTGTTGCTTCACACCACTTAACCTCTAATTTTACACACACACATAGACGCTCTTTGGCGTTGGATGGCCTTTTCAAGGTCAAATTCTCTGATGAGCAAGAGCAGCCAGACATTTAGCCATCAGCTCCTCCTCTCCAGAAGAAAAAACATCCCCTAAGCTGACCAGATATTTTAGAAATAGCTTTCTGCTAACCTTGCAATTATTGTGTTCCGGTGACTGAACAAATAAACCAGTGCTGGGTTCGTCAAAAAATCTGTTTTGCTTGTCGAGCAGACTTAACTAATGCAAACTTTCAAAGATTCGACTGGACCTTCACACATGTGATGGCTCCACACACATCTGCCAGAGTAACTTTTTACCGCAGTTTGACAGGAAATGGATTCCTTGGAAAGAGGATGTAACAACAGAGTTGCGGTGCTGGAAGTGATCAGGAAAAATAATCAAAGTAGGAGCGAGTGCTAATGAGTCAGAACGCCCGCTGCGCGTCTTCCTTTACGCGGCCGCAGTCTATCTTGTGTTTGTGTGTCCGTCTTTGTTGGAGGAGGTAATGATGATGGATGGAGGGTGAAAGAGGGACTGAAGCAGCTGTGTGCGTGTAGTGAGAGATGGTGTGATGGAGGGAGACTCCCCTACATTTAATGTGCCATATATCCACACTTTGGTACGCTACCAAAGGAGTTGCACAACTGAATTTTATGCTGCTGCTGAAAAGAAAAAAAAAGAAAAAACTCCTTTGTGCTGTTGACAAAGATGCTTTTGTTAGATCGCTCTGGGAGTTCTGAATGGTGTCTGTGTGCGTCCTTGTCTTTTTTCCCCCCTCCTTTACCTCACTGCCCTCCGGAGCCTCTGGGCAGACAGCTGCATTGCCGCAGTTGGATTCACAGATGTTCAATTGTACAGTGACTGTGCCCTTACATCCACCTTCCAGTCTTCCCCACCCCTGCCAACGACTGCAAATCCAGTCATTATCCCCAATCACCCCCCCAGGTGATGGGTTTATTGTTAGTCCTGATCAGGGCTTTGACTTTGGCATTATGAGGCAGCAGTAGAGGGCAGAAGAAGCCATCAGGGCCCAACTGGGAGTGGCCCCACAGACCAGCCAGTGCCTCTGGTGTCGTCATGTCTGGTTTAAGCACTCTGACAGGTTGGAGAAAGGAGCAGACCGATGAATTCCCCGCTTCTGTGAACGTGCACGGGCCCAGTAGTTTTGTCTCATCATGAAAAAAGCAGGAGGTTGGGTACGGATGTTCTCACGTGTGTGTAAGTAAACAGTCATTCTGGAGTCAGGTGCTAGTCTAATTGTTGCCTTTTATTTGTCTTTTGGACAACCCATGGTAACACAGTATCCTGCTGTGCAAAAGACAGGATGTTTGAGGACCTACAGCACATTTGTACACTTTAGGCCCGACTGGAGACAAGTTAGGTTCTAAGTCAACTTCCAGGCAGAGATTTTGTCCAGTGCGTTAAGTTGGAGGTACCTGCTAGACATGCCTTATCCCCTGGGCTGCCTCATTTTGATGATATTTTATATATTATGGCAATTCTTTTCATTGTGTTTTCCTTAAATAAATCAGACCTAATGGTTGCCCTCTGCTGTGTTTACACAGGTTGTCTGGGTGAAGCGAATGGTTCACACAGCTGCGTGCGCTGCAGCAGCACTGGCCCGTTGGGGTTTCACACTGTTATATGCCTTCCACTAGAACCAGTCTTGAGATTTATCAACTGTCACGGTCCCCTTTTTCACCAGCAAACAAAGCTTTTCACACTGAGCAGACTATGCTCAATTGGAAAATCCAGCTTTGGTCAGGCGGGCTTTTCTTGACATGCTGGACTGTGCTAGAATTGGTCCATCACCAGGTTCTTTGCAGTGGTCTCCACATCATATGTGGCTTCTGTGGTCCAGCGCTGACGCTGGGCCTGATACCTTTGCAGATTTGCCTGCCAGAAAAAGTTTTATTGTGAAATGTGAGGCAGGAAAAAGGGAGCTGAGGACAAACAGATGAACTGTTTTCCTTCAGCCTCTGTTTTACTTTGTTCAACTAGGTCCAGAATCCACATATCCCTGTCAGGGCAAGTATGATAGAGTATGTAAAGTGTGCATGCATGCTAGCAAATGTGTGTGTTTGTGTGTGTGTGTGTGTATGTGTATGTGTGCACATTTCTTTTAGAATATATATTTTAGGCATATGCACAGGAACATCCAAAGTTTGCCACTGCGTTACTTGAAACAAATCCCAAAGAATTAGCCCTGCAACCACACAATCTTGAAAGGACTTCAGTATTTTTAAAATGATATGGTGCTGACTGAAGGCTAAAAAGCCTGGGAGGCTTTTGGTGAGAGGTGGGACGATGTGGGATATGTTTTAAAATCATCTTATCTGAACAGCTCTTGAATCCTTTTCTCCTTTTTCTCCTAGTGTCCTCCTTAGTGCTGTCAGTATATACTATAATTAAACAATGGATAGAAATCAAAGAAGTGTGCAGGGTTTTTTTTTTTTGTCTTTTTGAAGTTTTTCCTCATCATTTTTCAACTAAACAGCAGATGCATGATGCTGCTGCATGCGCACACAAACTTGTGCAGCTGTTTTTGTGGTGCCTTTTTTGTACAGCCTATCCCAAAACCCCAACCCTAACATTAGTACAGAGCTAAACTAAAGTTGTTTTCTTGAACATGTCTTCAGCCTGACATTTAATGTTAAAATCTCTCCCTGCAAAGATCCGTGGCCTACACAATGCACAATTATTGATGAGTTTTTAGACCTCTTTGTTTACTTATGTTGCCTAATTGTGGTATTTAACATTCAACTGCTAATGTGCCGTACACTAAAGCTGTAATTTTAGTGTTATGCTTGGAAGCGAGGTTGTAGTGCTGAAACGCTGAAGTGTAAGAATTTCCGTGA
>CAAE01014991.1:39818-65188 GCA_000180735.1 Tetraodon nigroviridis
AGTTTAGGTGCCGTCCTGGAACGCCTGTTCCTCGGGGGATCTATTTGAAGATGGTGGCCAACAAGCACTTTAAATTTGTCTCCAAGTTTTCATCAGCATCACATCAACACACTTTACAACTCTCATTAGCTTGTTTAAATCGACTGGGGTTCTTCTGGTAACAATTACATCATTTTACATTTTAAATCTTGTTACGAAGGCTGCTCTTTTCTATGCTCACGGGATATTTTTTGCTGCAGGTTTTAGTTTTTCCCATATCGGTGTTGGCATGCAGACGCTCAGGGTGGCGTGGTCTTGATTTGCAATGCTTTGCACGACAGCTGAGTGTAAAGCATGGAAACAATCTCTTTCTGAACCTGTTTCTGACTGAACCAAAACCTATAACACTGCCATCTGATTTGAAGTCTTCTGGCCAAGATGTTCTGTGGTATTGAATTACAGAACTCTGCATTGTTTTCTGGGTGCCTATAAACTTCAGCAAAGCTAAAAAAAGTTTTGCTGAACTACAAAGTCAGCATTCAAGAGTGACTGTGCATCGACACTCCCTTTTAAAGGCAGAATCTATCAATTTTTTGATAAAGGTATCTTAATCCAAACAGTGTGGTTGTAAACAGGGCAGCATGTGGGAGGAGAGGGTCCATCCGACGCTACTGGACCCTAGGATAAGTGTAGCTGCATGTATAGTAGGTGGTCTGCTCTGCCCATGTTGGTGATAAGACTGTGTGTGTGTGTGTGTGTGTGTGTGTGAGAGAGAGAAAGGGAAACAGAGAGACATGGAGATGGGGAGTATAGCTTGACATATAGCCTCATAGGCTAAAAGATAAAATGATGTTCTCGTCATAACAGTCTTGCTACTGGAGGTGAGACCCTTTCTCTCTCTCTATCTCCCTCTCTTTCTTTCTGTCTCTCCTAGTCTCTCTCCCCCTCGCTCTCCCACAGATGGGCATATAGTAGGCCTGCGTCTCGCCTGTCCACAGAAGGCATTCCCCATCCAGTGTTTTCTGACAGAATTCCTCGCCTCCGTTCCCATATCTGTGACTCACATGGGCTCATCTGACAATCCCCAGTTAAAGTGAGGCTAAACGTTTTTCTTCTGCACGACTTCGCAGCGCTCCCGCCAGTGAGGCTAAATGCTTCATCAGAGGCTTGTTATTTTGTGCGACCAGTCCAAAGCAAACTCGAGTCTACTGTAGAACGTAATCATTTATCCGGGACCAGAGGCGACACGCTTGATGTGGTAGAGCCAGACAGGAAGCTGGGGTGTACATGAGTGTTCGAGTTTCACTGTATTACCATTTTAGAGTACCGGGCCGCGTCTCATCCGAGGTGAACCTGTTCTACCTACAGTTCAGATATCCAGATCATGTTTTCAGCCCACTGGTTTACTGAATACGCAGTAAACCATTGCGAAGGTTACTCTTATCCTGTAAGCTTTCCCATCATTCCCTAAAGGGTTTAATTCCTGTCCCGCGCGAATACCAAAGCTCTGAGCTCGGCTGTGTATAATGACCATCATTAACCTATCAAGATCTACTCGGGGAGTCACATCATCACCACTCTCTCCAACCAAGATGGCTGCCTCACATCCATGCTTGAGGGGGAGGGGGCAAAGAACACCAAAGCCCACTGACTAATTGGAATCATTTGTAAAATAGCTCTGGAGATTTTGGACATTATCTGTCCATACACCCATGACTGGAATGCTACATTTTTACCTCCCCCCACTGGGTGTTTTTTTTTTCTTTTATAACCCTAAGTGTCTCGGCTTAAACACGATTTTCTGGGAAGCCTGTCTTTTCTTTATAGGCTTCTCATGTTCATTAGTGGATAAATTCTTTTCGCTGCATGTGTCTCTGCTTTGTTGAGGAAGGGCCGCTCACCGGAGGTCAGACCCGCTATTAATGCGTTGCAGAAGACCTTGAATGACGCTTTGTATGGCTGAGGGAAAACCACTTAAGAGGCCTGAGCTGGAGATGAGAAAAGAGACGCTTGTATGCCAGCAGGTCTCAAAGAATCTCCCACAGTCCATCAACATTTCAAACGGAACTACTTTCTTTCTATCAACATGATGTTGATTCAGATTTTATGAGCCTTTGAGCAAATCTCCGTGTCCTGTCACCAGATGTGCTGTCCCTTTGTAACTAATTTGTAGACCTCTTGAGTTTCATTGCTCTCAGTCCAACTCCAACAGCATCTGCTAGTGTTTTGTTTGCTACAGCCGGGAGTGTTTTGTGTCCATGCTTGTGTCTTTGTGTGTCTGTGTGTGTGTGTGTTTTTTTTTTTTTTACCTCCGTATTGATCAAATAAAAAGCTGCTGAACACGTTAACTGTGGCGATTCCTCCACCGGTTTGGCGGCGCAAAGTTAGTCTCAGAAAGAGAGACACAGCTCAGCAGGCAGTGTGAAGAATTAAGCTGGCCTGGAGCAGTCGTGGTTTCTGTTTACCTTCCCCTGTTGTCCCGGATCTTGCTGTGATTGTCTTGACCTGAACCGAGATAACTCCGTCTCACGTCATTCTCCTCGTAGATTGAAAACCTGCTGGAGCAGCTGAAGGATAAGGACAAGCAGCTGGCCAGTTTGAGGGAAAGAGTCCAAGGCCTACAAACCGACTCCAGCAACACCGACACGGCCCTGGCCACACTGGAGGAGGCATTGTCAGAAAAGGTACAAACAAATCACTGAACAGCCACATTTGAGAACTGACACACACAGACCTCTCTGCTCTAAGGGACATGCATTTTTTGCATTAAATACAGCAAAATGTGTGAGGAAGGGATTCGGGAACTGACAGAGAGCTAGGTCAAAGGTGAACACAGACGCCGAAGTAGTCCGCGTCTTTGGCTGTTTCCGGCGCAGGGAGGAGACGATGTATCGTAGAAGGGGGGAATGAAAGTTTTGACAGGCAGAGGGATAAGAGGGAAGAGTGGCTGGAGAGGTGCAGTCATGATGGAGAAGGAGAGGTCAGCAGAGGGAAAAGGTAGAGGAGACATTTGTACCGTTTACAATTAGGAAAGAAGCAGAGATCTAAGCTCCAAACTTCAATAAGAAAAATTACTTAAAGAAAATAGATCTTGCTAAGTTTTCAACCCAAAACATACCAAACTTCTTTATTGGCGTTTAAGTGGTCTTGTCGGCGCCATGGGCCTGTCTGTCATTCATCTGTGGTCTGTTCATTCCACGCAAGACACACTGATACAAACGTTCACATTGATGCAGACGGGCCATGTGGAAGGATGGTGAGGACATGGCAAGAAGGGTTTGGTTGTAAACATTGGGCCTGTTTTGTGCCACAGCTGGTCTCCATAAAGCTTCACCTCAACACCACTAAGCTAGCATGTTGCCGCTTACACTTAATAGTCTTTCTGGCCGCTGTGGTCTTCTGGTTGCAGTAAAACCTACTGAGATACTATTAGGGATCTGTGTTGTTAATGCTTATGGTATTTTTCTGCATTGTTTGCAATCCTTTTAATGGACCAGTACCAGGTAACAACTGGCTTTTTTTTAGATGAACTCCATCCTGCTAGCACGTGTTGTTGTACTATGCTCTAATAAATCATTGCTTTGGTGCTAAGAGCAGCCAAAAGCTTCTCATTTATGTTTGTTTGCATCCTAGTTCAGAAGAAGACTAGTCTAGTTTTTGTTGGCACAGCTGCTTAAGAGTTTGTAGTTTCCAGTTGGGACTTGAACAGATGTCTAGCAGTTGCACACGGTATTATAGAAGCTTTTTTTCTATTATGCTGTCAGCTGTTGTTTAGCTGTTTCATGTGCTGCCAAGTACATGCACACAAAATCTGTGTGGTCCATCCAACATGCCATCGAAATCACAAATAAACCTAAGAAATCCGGCTTGAATTTGACTGTGTGGACACTAATGACATTCGTACGGTGAATGAGCACCAGGACTGGTGTGTCAAATTCGGCTCATTCATTATCTTCAGCTTGAACCAACTGTGTGTTTTGCTTCCTAAAGTAGAGTCATGCAGAGATTAGGTTCATGTCCTGTCCATGTTTGCCTGCAGTGTAGTCCTTGAAAAACAGTAGTAAAATGTAGCTAAAGTGCAAATGATTAGAAGGAGCGCAAAATCTGCTTGTTTGCTTGTTTTCCTGGGATCATTTAATTACCAAGCTTCCCCAGAGAGCATAAAGGCCTTGAATCACACTTTACCTGAAGTAATTTTGACAATCTTAACCGTATGCCTTGTTTTGGTTGTAGATAGACTTGAATGAATACAGCAGTACAATAAACTGTAAATTCTCTCTCTGTCTTGCTGTTTTTTTGTTTTTTGTTTTTTTTTTTTTTACTCAGAAACCGCTTCTGATGCAGTGTATATGTAATTCAGCTGTGATGAGGTGAACTTGGCGAACTCCTCAGCCTCTGCGGTCCACGCAGGGTGTATGTAATGTGTTTACAAGAGTCAGTGCGTGTTGCTAATAACACACCCTGTCACAAACCTGTTCCCAGAGCCAGTTGCTAGCCACAGCGCTGTGGTTCTAATTAGCCAAGTCAAAGCCTTCCTCAGGAGAGCTTGTGATTTGTGTGCTCGCCCTAGTGTGTGTGTTTATGCTTCTCTGTGCAACTATCTGTCGTGTTTATGTGCGCTCCTCAATTAAATGTCATTGAGGCAGATTTTATTATCATACTCTGCTCTCTTTTTCCAAAATCTAAACATCCCAAAATTATGTTAAAATTGGGTATAACACCCAGGATACATTGACCATGTGGCCCCCTTTTGCCTCTATCATCTTTCTTTTGTCCATTTTGCCTCAACAGTTTAAATCGTACTAAAATATGTCAGATTTAGTTTGCATATTTTTGGTTTTAACACCTCATTGGTGAGCTTTACCTTTGGAGACGCTTGAGAAAACACCTTAATAATCACTTTAAAACTGTTTAAAACATGAAACCTGGACTTCGTTACTTGACACAGTGTCAGGATATAAGAAGGCACCTGAAGTTGTCATCTATGCAGCTGTTGTTTCAGTATTTCACCAAATTTCGTCACCTTTTTTTCTTTTTTACTCTGTCCTATGATTCCCTTTTCTTTCAGGAGCAAGTGATTGAGAACCTGCGCGAGCAGAAGGAGCGTGAGGACCGGACACGCCTGGAGGAGCTAGAACAAATGCGGAAGGAGAACCAAGAACTAAAGAACAAGCTCTCAGCCCTGCAGCCTCCAAACACCTTCCAGAATCAGGCCACAAACCCCAGCGTGACCCAGAACCAGAGGCCTGACAGGGAGGTTGGTACACATGAGTCTGTCTCACAGATCGAATGTTGTGTTGATGACAAAGATATCAGTATTCTTGGAACATCCAACACAGAATACAAATCTCGTCAGAGAAAAGAGCGCCATGCGCTGTGAATCAAAGCCGTTTGTCTGGTATGTATTTTGATGGCAGGAATATTTAACTGTGCCCCAAATCAAAACAGAAACCAACAAACAGCAACAAAGCGAAACAAAGCAAAACAACAGCAAAACAACAGCGACAAATTCTGAATGGCCAAACACACTGCGTGGTTCTGTACACATCCTAAAAATAATAATGAACAGTTTTCTCACAGATCTGGAGGTGGTGAATGTTGTTTCAGCCCTTTATTATTATTTTTATGATCCAGAGGAATTAACGGACTTCACCTGAACAACTACCCTCAATGTAATATGCTGCTCAGGGCCTGTGTTTATGCTACAGTAACACTGCTTCCATGCGCTTACCTCCCTGTGAGGTGCCACAAGTTTTTTAGCAGCTCCTTAGCCAAGGCCCTTCCCTTGCTCTGTCCCACAGCACAGAGGGATGTATTAAGTGAGAATGATTTATAGATGGAGAAGATCCCTGTATTCCTTTTTCCTCCCTTGCTCCTTTTTTCTTCTTTACTCAGGCTTACGACCCAGGACAGACTCTGGCTCTGCCTGGTTTCAGGAGCATGTTTGCCTCAATGCCCATAAAAACCAGATACCACCCTCCTTCCTCCAAAATCCATAAAGCAAATTTAGGAAAAAATATTGCGCTGTTCAGATTCTTTTAGTCCCTCAGTGGTGGAAACGATGTTTGCGTGAAAGATGGCCGAGTCCTCGTTTGACGTTCAGGCCTCCAAAGCTCGAGACACCTGATTTATGTCGAACAAGTAGCCATTAGGCGCTCATACAAATGCATGTTTGTATTTGCCATCAGGTCACGTCCGTTCGGTGGCCTTCGCACTGCATCTCCAGATGTTTGTATCACTGATTCAGACAAGCTGCTTGCTGGCCCTTTTTTCCCTCCTTCTCTCTGTTGACCTGGGAGCTTCCCCACATCCTCAACCAATTCTCATGAAGCTTTTTGTTGACTCTGAGGTTAATAAAGGACATCTGAGTATAAACGCTGCCTCTTCAAAGAGGATGTCGGGAGTGAGGACCGAGACAGCCACACCTCAGCTGCTCCGTCTTCTCACAGCACACCGATTTCTGCTTCATATTTCTGCTGTTGGCTCTCTGGTGATTGGTCACACGTGGGTTTCCGCATCGTCGAGACCCGACACCAAAGTATGTAAACAGGAGACCTGCACATCACATCTTGCTTTCAAATCATCCGCGTTAAATCAGCGGGTAGATCCTGTTGACCACACACGTTTGATGGTTTGTAATGCTTAAGTCAAAGAGATGTTTTCCATACAACATCATAAGAAATCATCTGACCCAGTTTGTAACTCTGTATTTGAAGTCTTTTCTCTCCATGTTGTCATATTAAAAGTACCTCCTTGAAGACGAAGTTGTGGTTCTGTAGGGGCCTGAAAGTTTAGGTGGAGATAAAGAAAATGAGCTGGACTAAAATTCTGCTTTTTTGCATTTCTGTAGCCCTTCTTAATCCCACATTTCCACACACAGGGGCCTGCACGATAACACACTCTGTACTGTAAACAGTTTAGCTGAATCCTCATCAGCAGATAAACACAGATGCAAATGCGAACCATAATGTGTAACGCCCAGCAAACAGCAGCCATTGTCTCACAATCTGGAGCTATGATCACCTTCTTTTTGCCTTGTCATGGGCGGCGTTATCAAAAGTGCAGTAATGTCAGACGTCTCGCTGCGACCTGCAGCTGCATAGTTTGGTTGGGGGGAGGTGGTGTTATAAAGGGAAAGGTATTTGTTCAGATCAGCGAGCGGTAATGGTTAGCAGACACTCCTGAGGCTTTACGTTAATGACAGACTTGCAGATCCACATGTGCAGCCTCGGCTTTTTGTGCAACTGACAGTAAATCGCTTATTGTGTGTTTCCCTGCTCCGTTGCTGTTGCAACAAGCCATCGGGCTTCGAGAAGATAGTAGACAGAGAGGCCTGCAGGAAGAGGGGGGAAAATTGTCGGTTGCAAGCTTCCTCTGGGATTTTTATCGAAGTGTTCCCAGTCTTCCTCAGTGTTTTAATCAGCTGATAAAGGATTTAGATGTTTGGTCACGTCATAAAAGTGCAGCCAGAAGGATGGAGTCTGATGCAGAGTTTACAGTTAGCATTTAGGCACACTATTGTTTAATGGCTGTAGTAGAGTCACTGGTTCAATAACCCCCCCACAAAACAAAAGCAGAACTGGACTAGCTGGACATTTTTTAAGCCTCACAGGACTCTAACTGGCTGTTTCTGACATTGATCTCTTTGTCTTTAACAGGTTTCAGGTAAAGTCGACCTGATCCCGGCACGAAGTCCCACGGTGTGTTTTTCTGATTTGTTTTTGATTTATTTCAGAAATTCAGGTCTGCTTGGAATTTTTTTTCAGTTAGATATGTTCTCCACAGTCTTGTGAGGTGGAAGCTTAGGTGGTAATAATATATGCACTGTGTTTACCTCTAGACCCAAAACACAGAAGAAGCGAGCCGGAAGTGTGTGGACATCACGGATCGTCTGAGGCTCCTGGAGCAGGAAGTGGCCCGAAACAGAGAGGAATCTGGGAAGTCAAAAGCGGAGGTGGAGAGGTTGATGTCGGCGTTGAGAGAGGCTGAAATGGACAAGCTCAGCAAGGAGAAGAAAATCGCCGATCTGGAAAGGTGAGGGTTAAAACTACAACCTCGTACGTTTTAATCGGAAGATGCTTCATGGGTGTCCTCAGTAAGCAAAACGACTGCATTCATAAAAGAACTCGATTCGTACTTGAGTGTTGTATTTATGAAGCAGTAATCCGCTGATATAAACAGTGTAGATTGTGCACTCCCAGCACTTGAAACCACTTCCACTTTGTCATCCTTTTCACCTGATGTAATCACATAGTAGGAAAACGATGACCTGCGCTCCGTGGGTGTGTGTGTGTTTAATTCTTTGGCTTAATGTCTTGTCATTTATTTCTGCATATTAATGTCTGCAGACCTGGGTGAGTAGATTGTCACACGTTTATTAACCATACATCACACTAATGTCATGTCACCACCTTCCTGTTGATGTTGGTCTCACATGGAAAATCTTGAATAAATCAGCTTCAAATTAAACTTACTTAAGCTATGAATAAAAAATATTTACCCTTAAAAAAAAAAACCCTTTCCAGACCTCAAAAGTTCGTAATCAAGTAGGGACCTTTTGGTTTTCCCAGGACCAGAAAGGGTGGGGCTGCATGCTAAAGAATGCTGATTAGTGGAGGTGATTTGCAGTATTCCGTGGTTCTGTACATCCACCATGTTGAAGCCAGGTTAGCCGGAAACGCTGGTGAAAATGGCTTTTCACATGTACCTATACTGCAGGGCATTTTCAGCTTCTTTATTCCACATCAGTATCTGCAAAGCTTCGTCACCTTTGACCTCAATGGTCCGTGTTTGTATTCACATCCCTAGACATTCAGTGGGTGTCTAACATTCCTTCGTTTGCCTACTTTTCCTTCTGCCTTTACATGGCTGCTAATGCATGCAGCAGGTGGGTTAGCATCTAAGCCTGCTTGTGTGAGTTTGCCAGGCAGGCAGCCAGCAAGCAGCCCGCCGGTGCGAGGTGTGATCCCCACCCCAGTAACCGGCTGTTTATACTCCTCTGTTTATTTATGGAACTCTTTGACTTAATTATCATCTGTTTTATGGCGAGGCATGGTTCAGAGCCAAATGAGTGGCTGTTTATTGGCAGCAAAGCAGTATTCTGAGTATGCGCACGACATTTTTAATTCATGTTTGTGTGTGTTCACATCTGAAAAATAGCACAGTGAGACACTTTAAATCATTTGAGGTCTGAATATATGCTATGTTTACCAGGAGCAGATATGATTTCATGCTAACTGAAGCACACAGAGTAGAAGTTTGTGAATGATCCCTGGATTGCCAAAACCCTCAGCAGAAGTCTTTTAAAGGAGCCATCCAAATAGAAGCTTTTGGCCCTTCCTGTCGAGTCAACTTCTGACACACGGTTGTTTCACCTGTGAACACGTGCATGTTCTTTTACAATTGTGTTGTCTGTGTTGTAGCTATTTTTTTAGGAATGATCGGACAGTACACTCTCAGGGTTTCTCAAAGGATGCGTCTCTCCACTGGTTCTGCTTATCAGCTAAGCTTTTAAAATAATGTCAAGCACCTACTCGATCTGATTTGACCCCCTTCTCTCTGGTCAGGGTGTGTCCGGGTCAAAGGTTGTTTTCAGGTCAACGTCTCACAGAGGATTACATGTCGCCGTCATGCGTCACAACTTCAAATGCTTATACAGTGATTACAGCAGTTCCAGGCTGAAAAAAACTTGCATTTTAAATTGTATGAAGACAAATTTGTTTCCTGTCCAAGTATATTTTCTATTCAAACTCGTATTTGGGTCAAAAGGGTGGTGGTTTCAGTAGTATAATCGCAGTCTATTGTCTCCCCACCACCGACAACCAGCTCCCATGGAAGCATGCTGAGGTTTTCTCGGATGCAGATGGGAGATGTTATCCCTCCAGCCAGTCTTGACTCCGCTTTTGGGTCTCTTCCCGGCCTGGCCAGATGCCTGGACCATTTCAGCTCTTGATGGAGAGGGACAGCAGCTCCACTCTGAACTCCCCCCTGGAAGTCTAAGCTCCTCACCCTCTCTAAGAACTTGTCGTAAACGATCCTCCGTCCTCATTTCAATTATTTGCATTTGAGTTTTCTCTTTTTTTTTCCACTGCCTACTGACAAAAACACAGAAGAAAGAAATATATATTAGAATTCGGCCCCATCCAGCATGTATAGGCTAGAGAAAGGGCCTCTTGCAGCATGGTGATGTCCATAAACCCCTGGCTGCACTGGGACAGGACCAATAGTTCTGTTAAAGGTCTGTTCAACCCATAGCTGCAGCTTAAATCAGTCAGTTATATAATTGAAAACTCTGATTTGTCGAAAACATCAACCATAAATATTTTCAGCGTGCGTGTTGCGTGACAGCGTGCATGCAGCAGAGCAAAGGCTGAGTGAGAGGCCCTGGATGAATAACACTGTAATCTCTGTGTTTCTTTTGGAACACGCTCAGGTGGCCTGCTAACCAATATCTGAGTGAAAGATAAAGAGTGGAGCCAGAGATGAATGAATGTGGGCGGCAGGTCATTGGAATAAATTTCTTTTCCTAATCCTGGACCACAAGTCATCGGAGATAATGGAAGGCTGTTTATTATCCCTGTTTTATTTGCTGTCATGTCCAAAAGGCTGTGAAAAATATCTGTTTGCGCTAGTTGGATTTGGACGGCGCTGTTCATCTGCAATGGTAATAATAAAGTGAATGGAATATACGATGGATAGTTCAGGGGGGAAAAAAAAGGATGGTTCAGTGGAATATAAGCAATTTTTGCCTTCAGTTTCTACCTTGATAACTACATTCTATGCGGTAAAGTGTAATAGGACAAATATTTTCTTGATATGTTTTGCTTTTCCACTCCAGTATCTTCGAAATTTCCTCAATTATGTTCCAACTTCCTGCTCCTACCGTGGCACTTGTGTTGACACAGTAAGAGCTTTGGTATGCAAGACAGGGTTTGAGGAAATTGGAGAAATGTACGCTCTGTGTGTGTGTTTATGAACATGCTTGGAGTGAGGACCAGTATAGGTATTTTACTGGTGAAATGAGCATTTCACCAATAAAATATCATTTAAAATGATTTTGAGAAGTAGGGGTGTCATTCTGTCTGGTCCCCACAACTGCAAATGTCCTTACAAAGACAGAAGTTCACACATCTGATTTGGATTATTAGCTTCAGTTGTTTCCACACAAACCATTAATTTATCAGATGCCCCTGCAGAAACAGCTGTAGTCAAATGTAAATTATCTTAATAAAACATCAATGAAAAGTTAAATGATTCATCAACAGAGCTCATAACAAGGCAGAACATTTCACGGTTTATAATCAAATTATTATTGATAGTGTTCTTAGTTAGGAGGGAAGGAATGGCTGCAGTGTAAATACAGTAAATCAGTGGAGGAACAAGCTGTTTCGCTTTCTCCACATCGTCATTTTGTCCACAGCTGCCTCCTTGAGCACTTGTGTACATCCCGGCTGTGTTACACTTGAGTGGGGCACATTTTCACCTGACATGCTTACTTTAGGACAAGTTGATGTGTAGGGAAAGGAGCACAAAAGGTGTTTGTGCAAACATGGTTTATACACCCAGACTCACACTCCCTGTTCGTCCCCTTTCTCTTTCCTTTTTTGTCTGCTAGGGACCTGAGGATTCGCATGATTCCTGATGTATATTACAAGATTGTAATTAGAAATTAGCCACATCTAAACTTTTGACCCCACGGTGGCTCTGAGGGGCCCAATCAGCCACATCACAGCCACAGACCAGAGAATTATTTAACATCCACGATAAAGATGAAACTAAAAAGACCAACCTGTCATTCCCAAAGGAAACAAATCTAGGTGGGCTGTTTATCTCAAGCCTAATAAGTGGATAAGGCCAGGATGGTTTGGGAATCTGTTCACTTAGGTGATCAGCCAATCAGTGTCCAGCCCTTTTTTACATCTGGCTCCCACCATCTCCACTTCATTTATAGTGGGTTCACACGTTACGTGCCCTCATTCTTCTTTGCATGTGTGAAAACACTCACTCGGGTTGATGAGGGCGTATCGGCTATCAGGTGGTGCCAGCGCGTCTCCAGGTTTATACACCTGTACCAGGAGCAGCTGTGTGTGATAGCTGATATGCCTTCAGACCCGAGTCTCTTCTCCACAGACATGCTTCAGGGTCCATAAAAACACACATGGACATCAAACGCTCACAGAGCAAACTCATTTTTTTTAAAGGCATAAAATAACATGAAATAGAAGAAAACAGATACACGTGATCCCAGGTCACAGCTCTTGACCTTGCTGTGTGTTGTAGCCTGGAAAGTTGGTAGTATATTTATTTTCTTCATAATTTTCCATCAATTGTACCCAACACAACCCACACCCATACACACATGCACAAAAAGATTTCTTGTTAGCCCTCTTAGCCCATACAGAGAATTTAAATAGAAATATGCATGTACACACACGCAAACACTGGTCGGCAGACATGAAGCCACGGAAACCGCGCGGTGCACACCCACTGCTGCACAGAGACACAATCTATATCTTCTCACAAACACCTTAAAAATAAAACACCCCCTCAGAGGGCTTTCAGCCAAACCCCCCAGGAAAAAAAAATGGGTGAAAACTGACAGTGACAAATTAGTGCTTAAGAGAACCCTCCAACACTATAAACAGGCTGTGACCAAGCAGCTGCTAATATGCACCACATTACTATTCCATATCCACACCAGTGTGTTTACTCTGGGCCAGACCTACAGGGTGCCCCCACATGTGGGCAAATACTTGCTGTCATAGCTGTTAGAATAGTGTGTGCGTGTGTGCGTGTGTGTGTGTGTGTGTGTGTGTGTGTGTGTGTGTGTGTGTGTAATTTGGGATATAAAGAGACTGGAAAGTATGGGTATTTTTTTTCTTTTTTTAAATTAAACAGCTTTTGTAGAAAGTATTTAATTCCAGTTATGCTGGTATTTGCTGCAAGTTACTGTTAAAATCTGATCCTGATGGTTTAGGTAAGGAGCTGGAGCGAGAACCATCCCTTGTTCCTGGCTAGCCAGCTGTACAGCCTTTGCATGCGGATGCTTGTGCTGAGTAAAAGTCTAAAAAGCTGTCATAAATCAAAGCTAAAGATCTGTCCATTATCAGCAGAACACACGTGCCGACATTTATGGTTCAATTTTAAAGATAAAATTGTTTTGATCTTGCAGGCAGTACTTTGCTTTCTTATATTCTAGGATAGAATTAATATGGTATTATCTCCAAAATAATGAATTGTGTCCAGTGTGTGGACGAATGAACCCAGCAAAAACATACATATGGGAGCAGAAAGATCTTCAAATCACCCCAGCAACTCATCACATCACATTGTGTGTGTCCATCATTTAGTTGTAGTTGTTTCTAATATACATACTTATGTCATTGTGCTTCTCCTTCCAGGCCATACGTCTGTGTGTGTGCGTGCTCATCTTTTTTTTCCTGACATGTTACTGAGACTAAACATGTGTCTGTGACTGTTGTGGCTGTAACTGTGCATGGTCTGGCATTTGCGCATTCTTTATCTAGATAGACCAAAGTGAATTTACACACTATACAGACTTATGTCCTCACAGCTGGGAATACACGCCTTTTTTTATTTACAATTGTAAAATTTAATTTGTTCTGTTCATCTGAAGGCAAATGAAATCCCCTACCATCCAGAAGCAAATGGTGCCAGGCGAGATGAGGAAAGATCAGCTGCTTGACGGACACCCACACTCTTTATCCCAGGTTTGAATATATATATGTGTGTGTGTCTGTATCAGTGTTTCCTCCAGCTCATGCTACGCTCATTTCTCCTTTGCACTTTTTATTTTTTCCATTATTTTTTTCCAACATTTTATTCTCACATTAGTGACACTACAATTAGCTCTAAGTGCTCATTTTCACTCTGCCTCTACTAAATTCTGAACACCCTGCTGCTCAGGTGTGCCTGAGCTTCGGTCATCTTTCTCCCTCTCCTTTTTATCTGGGGCTCCATCAGGAACAGCACGCTCCAAGAGTAAACGCAAACAAACTGTGCAGCCCCTCGCTGCCTCCATCCCTGGAAGTTTATGTGGGACCGAGTGATAGCATCTCTGTACTTCATCGTCTCCATCGCGCCACGCTGCGCTTCACAAACAGAGAGAAAACAGCCATCGGAAACGCTCCCTTTGAGCCTTCACACAAGCCTTTTATTTAATATTTATCTTTCATCTTCAGCTGAAAAACACTAAGACGTTTTACTGAACGTCCTTTAAGTTTATTCTGGAGGCAGTCAACATGAATTATTATTTCAGTGATAGGACAAATTTATGATTTAAATTTGTTTCAGACGTTTTGGCACTTTTTTTTTCTTTTTTGCTCTAAATATGTGAAGCCAGGGGTCGTCGGTGCACTCTGCTAGTTTATTCAGGTGATTATAATCCCACCATCAAACCAGAAAGACCCAGATTCCATAATAACTCTACGCTAAGGACTCAGGTGACTGTTGTTTCTGCAGAAGATATTAATATTTTGTCCAACTTTTTCTACTGCCCACACCGCCGTCTTCTTTCCTTCTATCTTTCTAAACATCTACAATAATTTCTCTTTACCAACAAAACTCATACAGACAGTAGGACTTACAGAAAGACTGAGCTTTCTGGTCTTTGGTCCAGCAGTGGCAGCTCAGAGGGGTGTGTGTGTGTGTGTGTGTGTCTTTGTGTGTTGGGTGGGATCAGAACGGTCCTTGTTGATTCTGGTGCATCGAATTACTCCCCGTCTGTCACGTCCAATTACAGAGGGGGACTGCTGACACACACAACCCGCCTGTGTGTGCACGCGTGGGGGTGTGTGTGTCGCTCACCTCCAGCTGTGTCATGCTGATGTGACGAACTACAAGTATCCGCTTGTGATTTGGCTGACTGGGCTCTACATTTCATCACACTCGGGGATAATCCGCTTGCTCTTGTTCTCGTCAATGTCACAATAATGAGTCAGGTTATAAACCCTCTTTGACATCAGCTGCCTTTTTCACAACCCAGCTTATGTGATATAATCGAATCTTCATCTGAATGCCTCTTTTTTATACTTTATATTTTATTCTAAGTGGAAATTTCCCGCGTGCACTGTGCAGCGTAGGCTCCAGCTCTCTGAGATACACACGGCTGCATTCCCAAGCATCCTGATCTTGTCTGCGCCAAGCAGCTAACTGACTAACTTGCTAAGGCTGTGATGACGAGCAGTGACACATTATAAGGTTTAATGAAGCCTGACCTCTCCCCCATGAGAACATCATTATCACTATCACCTGATCTTGTTAACTTTATCTGCCTGTTCTTTGGTTCATGTAACAATCCTTTTTATTTCATTTCAAATGTTTCCTTCCACTTTCGTGACTTTGCTCTTTACCCAAAAGTGTGAACGTGAAGGCGAGCTGGGGTAGCTGTGAAAGACAAAGCGTGAGCAGCAGAATAGGAAAGGTTTACTTTTTGTCCAGTGTTCTCTTTTACAGTTCCATCACCCAGACAGCCCCCCCAACACACAAACACACACACACACACACACACACACACACACACACACACACACACACACACACACACACACACACACACACACACACACACACACACACACTTATCATTGGGTGTCGGAGAGGGCCACACACAAACGCCCACATGTGCTCACTCATGCAGATGTTGGCAAAGGTCAGAGCACTTACACTCACGCTCACACTTCTAATTGAAGGATTACCTTTGTTACTGTCTTACACGCTCTTTTTTTTTTTTTTTTTTTTTTTTTACAAAAGGAGTGTCCATAATTTCAATGATATTTCATGATTTTAAAAAGTTCAATACAAATATTCTGTATTAAAACAAACCCTTTATTCCTCTGCCTTTTGTTGCTTTGCTTCTGAACCTCACCTCCTCCTCGTTATCCTCCCACAAATTCATTTCGATTTTCAGCTTCCTCTCTCAGCTTCCCAGGAAGCCATGCAGGAGACGGCGGAGCGGCTCGCCGAGATGGAGAAGGCTCTAAGAGAGAGCATGAACACCTCTGCACACAGAGAGGCTCTCTGGGCGCAGGAGGAGAGCGCCCGGATTGAGGCTCAAAGACAGGTTGACATGCATCTATTTTAGACCTGAACTTGCATAAGAATATACACACACGTGTGAGCACGCAGACAGCAAGGCCTAGAGTGAAGGCACAAAAAACTACCAAAAACCTGAACTGCACCTCCTTGTGGCTAGAAGTGTAACTGCAAGCAGCCATTGGTAAATTGATCTTAAATAAACAGCCACACATATTTGACTTTTTTCACAAAGCTTTTATTCTTCAAACATGCTCTTGACTATCCTCTTCTCAATTAATGAAAATTAAAACAGCCACTGCTTTCAGGTTTTCATCTTTGACTGTTTACTCTGCTGCTTTTAAATTGCTGCCATATGGCCAAGATGCTGTAGCATCAAGCTTTGATGGTGTGCAAGCTCTTCCTTTACTTTTTCTGTCCTGCTATCTGTCTATCTGACCACTAGCTGGTGGGTCTACATCTCGGAATAGGACAACAGCGTCTGTGTGTGTCCATAGTCAAGTATAGGTGTGTTTGTGGTGGGAAAAAAGTAGCACAGTGAAGGAACATGTTTCCCCCAGTGTGAGTGTGCATGCGAATGAGGACGACCTTGCATTACTGATGACCGCTGCAAGTAATACGAGAACAATCTGCGGCAAGACAAGAATTAACATTTTCATGCCACATCGCCTTAAGCACACATATTGTAACATGTCGCACAATCAACACACTCAAAGACATAAACGGAAAGAGTTGAAACATGAGACGGCCCCTGGGTAGAGTGAGAAGGTTAACCTCAGAGAGCTCTGCCATGCTAAGTGATGCTTGTATTAGATCTTCTAGACTCTTGTAGTCAACATGGTCCACAAGTTCGATTTAAAGTGAAGAAAGCATGTATCTGTGTGTCTTTTCACGGGCATACCAGTACATTCAACTCTGAACTGGTGTCACCAATGGGAGTCCATGAATCCCATAGAATCCCATAAATTCTGCCATAACTTATATCACGATAACAACTAATTAATACAACCCCTCCCACAAATATGTGACTAACTGTTGGGAACTTTGGGTAAAAATGTGTAGCTGCAGAGAGAGAGGGATCTGTCCCTCTGAAACATCACCTGACCCTGGCACTATTTCAGAGCTCCCCACCTTCCTCTCCTCCGTCCTTGATTCTCATATTCTCCCGTCTGTGCTGCAGTAATCAGTCTCATGACGTGTAATTCGCTGAAAGTCTTACTTCAGCCCGACCTGCTGAAACGGAGCATGAGTAATGCCCTGGGTCACTTTTCTTCACACCCCCAACCTCTAAGTCTCTCACTCCGTTCCTGCCTGTCTGTGTCTCGCGTCTCTCTCCTGCCGTCGTCTCTGCTGTCCGTCTGTTCTTATCGAGCCCCGTTTCTTCCCATCTGCCTTCTTAAGTTGTCTTCCTCAATTATATCCAGACTCCCTCTCCCTTTCTCTCCATTTCTGTTCCTGTCTCCCCCCTCTGTGGCGTTTGAACTAGGCCTTTGAACCAGCAACACCAACGCAAATGGACAAGAGGGATTTGGCCCCTACCTCTGAGCCTCCGATCAGCTTAGCAGAAAAAGGGACTTTGGGCTAGACTTAGCCAGCCTTAGCCCGACTGGGGGGCTTTGCCTTGAAGTTGAGCTAAATTAGCACGCACAGGCTCTGCGCTAAGAAGATTAAGGCCCTAATTTCGATAAAATGCATTGTATTCCTTATTAATGATGTGATTGTGAGGAGAGGGCTGTCCTGGGTGGTGGACTAATGGGGAATTGGGAGGTTGGCGGGCTGGCTGGCAGACATGTGGTGAGCGTAAATGGAGTTGTGTGTGCGTGACACTTGAAAAGGCAAGATTTGAGATTCTTTTAAACCCAAAAGAAGACATTAGACATTTAAACATTCTCCCATTTTGTCCAGTTGGGTCTCTTGTTGATCTTGGGCACATTAACCAATGGATACTGCTGAGTTTAGCTGTTGTTGGCAGGGTCATGTGCTGTATTTTATTTAAAACAATGCTTTGTTACATTTCCAAAATGTTATGACTGAAAGTTATCACTTTCCCACCATTCCAACTTTTCGCCATCCCAGCTTACTCTGCTTTCAGCCTTTCTTTTCTCCTTCCATATGTGTTATTCATGAACAGTCAGTAAGAACATTATCTGACATCTGTGGAACACACCTCACAAAACGGCGGAGATGGAGAGTGTCTTGAAAATGTGTGAACGATTTGGCCCCTTCATAAAAGAGGCCCATTTCTTTTTTCATGTACGTACCCCATAGAGTGCTTTCCTCTAACACCTTTTTTTTTTCCTGTTCTGTTTCTTTCTAATTTATTTTTGAGATTTAGTGTTCCAAAAAAATATATTATTGGGTATCATTATATGACAAATATACAACTAATCACTGTTTGAAGGCAGAAAAGTTGCAGGTTTTTCTTCTTCTTCACAACACACACACACACACACACACACACACAAACCTCCTCATTCGTCCTATTGTAAACGGTTCCTTGTTGGACAATTAAAAACTTCCTGTCTTTGGATACTGACGCCCGGAGGTCACATCCTGTGTGTCAGACAGGTGGGATTCCATGACTGGAGGACGTGTGAGTGCAGAGGGTGGGGATGCGGGCGTCATTTACACCTGTGCCGTTTGAGGGCAAGGCTAATTTAAATGCTGTTTCCACCACAACAAAGACTTGAGTCCTTTTACACCATTCAACCATCCCATCATGAAACTGAATAGTCCTCTACGTGTGTGATTGTGTTGTTATACTGTACATCTCGCATTCTAAATTTTGCCACTTTTTTGATGTTTGAATATTTATCATTTTGATAGAAAAATGGGATGGGATGCTGTGTTTACGATTCTGCGTTTCTGTGTCTCCACTAAAACAGTTGGACGAGCTGATGGGAGCACTGGAGAAGACCCGACAGGAGTTGGACACCACCAAGCTGCATTTGTCCTCCACTCAGCAATCTCTGCACGAAAGGGACCGACACCTGCACAGCCTTCGCCAGGACAGACAGAAGCAGCTCCAGGAGATTCTGGAGATGAAGTTAGTAACAGCTTTTGCTCTACTGCGACGCTGCCATTGGCGGCACCTGTTACATCGTATTTAATTCCATTCTTCTATACACTCCCTTAATGTGAATAAACAGCGGACATGGCTGCTGTTAGCACTGACAAGCTAGCCTTTGGGTCATGGGAAATTCTGAACCTAATTTTGTTTTTGAACCTAATTCCCCTCCCAATGTCTTGAGTCATTAACCCATGACCTGTGAGCCGCAGATGACTCTTAAATGTCTGATGAGTGTGCGGACAGTCAAACAGATAAAATTCAACAATGATTTTGAAGTAAAAGCTCCCCTCACACAGAGACCAATTCTCTAAAGCTAGACAAGAGCAGATTCCACTAACCTCGTTCAAAGATGCTTCTGCTTCTCTTTGCTGATATGTAACAATGCTGCTTGCCGGCTCTCCATGTGTCTCAAACCGTACTTCTGTGACTGTTTGACAAATAAGAAAATCTATTGAAAGGATAAAAAAAAGAAAACTCCCCCAGCCCTGGATGGAGTTAAAAGAGCTTTAAGGTTTAACAATTTGTGCGTCCAAAAATTAGTTAATTTGGCTGTTGCGGTTGCACTTTAAATAGGTCAGCTCCTTCCCTCAACTCCTCACGATCACGCTCAATTGCATAATATTGTTTCTGTCGCAATTTCAACCTTTGAAAAGCTGCTGGTGGAGGGCTCAGACTGACGAGGGGGTGTTGGCTTTGTTCAAGCTCATTTGTTGCAACTCAGCTATCGAAGCACAGCCGGAGCTGTTAATGAAGCTCAGTATGGGTTTGTCTTTTACTTCACTGAAGGACGTGTTTTTTCTTTGCTCCCCACGGCTGCTAAAGAACTTCTCCATGTTGCATTTTTACACACCACGTTTAAGCCATTTGTCCTGCAATAGATAATTATTATTGTTTTCATTCATCATTGGAAATATGTAATAGCCGTCAAGACGTTCTTCATCCCAGACAGGCAGCGAACGGGCGTCCCTTTCCAACGCCCCCTCTGTGGCTGGCACATATCTTTATTTTGTGTTTGCCTGTGTGCGTGCATGTATGTGTGTGTGTATGAGCTGCAGAGACACAGGGAGTTTGTGAGAGAGGGAGAGAGAGTGTGCCCTCACCCTTGCATCACACAGGGATTTGTGATCCAAACCATGTTTCTGTCTGTTCCAATTTGAACTGTCCAAACATCAGCGAGGATGTTTAGTGGAGGAAATGCTCTGCAGACACGCTCAATGCTTCTCTAGGTAGGTCCGCCGAGCCAGGCAAACACTCGCCAGTCTGGCACACTGGCGACACTGATGCGCTTTACTGGAACTGGGCTTAACTCATTATATTATCATCAGAAAGCTGTCTGAAGAGGAAGAAGTTTAATGTGATGGTTGGTTGACATAAACAGCAACAGAGAGGCTGGGACTATTTTCCTTCGAATATGAGATGTTCGCTGAAGGCGAGTCCACGCTGGTAAGAGCTAATAAAGATGGGGGGGCAAGGGGGGCACAAGTATGCGTGTGGTCTCTTTCACTTTAGATTCTCAGCGTGTCTTTGTGTATGAAGAGGTCAGGAGAAGGGGTTCGGGGGTCACCGATGATGAGGATTAAAGAACTATTGAACTCCAAAGCTTGGAAGCTTTGTTAGCCCGAGCTGCAAAGAAATGCATGCTCACAATCTCAGTGGAACTCACATATAATCACTCATGTCGGCAGACATGCACGTACTTACACAAACGTTAGCTTTAAAAGGGGCCATATTCCCACAGTACGGCTCTGGTTCAAGTTAGCACAGCACAGAAACTAAACAGGAAAGATAAGGCAGGGGGCAAGAGGCAGGGCAGGCGAGCGAGGGAGTGGAGTGAGAGCAAGGGAAAAAAAGAGACAGAAAAAAGGAGGGAGGGAGGAAAGGGTGGAACAGAGAAGGCTATGCAAACTGAAGTATTTCAAATCTCAGAAATCATGAGAGAAGTTTGATTGCGTGCCAAGTTTCTCCCTCTGGCCGCTGTTATGTGGCATTTGTCAAGAAGACCAACAGAAGCAAACCATGTGAGGCACGTTCCCAGGTGGCGAGTGTGTGTGTGTGTACACCAGAGAGAGAGGGAGAAAGCAGTCTCTTTTCAACACTACTAATGAAAGAGACAAGTGGGAGAAAAATAATTTTCAAAATCCGCTCTGCGCTCGCTGAGTCGCTTTGTGTGGACGTGAGGAAACAAGAGCGTTTTCATGTTTGCCTTTTTCAGATAGGGAGCCGAATGCTTTATGTATGTAAGGAGCTGTGCACGTCAGCTCGATCACTGCACACCAGATTGGGTTTCACATATTGTACAGTACTCAGGCACACAGACACAGATGGCCTCCAGAGGAACCGGCCATTAAATGAGTCCCAGGTCACAGGGTGTAAGGGGAATGATAGAGAAATGATGTGTTTGGACATTTTCAATAACTCGTCATTGAGATGTTTCTCTAGTCGGAATGGGATTACACAACATGCCACAACATTGCAGTGACTTACTGAACCTGATCCTCCTGTAGACACTGGGAATGTAGCTGATATTATCTCTGTTTAGGTTTTAGTGATGGAAAATGACGATAGTGCCCAGGATGGTAGCCACAGCTTTAAGGCGCCTTAGCTGCAGAGATGACAATGGGTTTTTTTTTTGTTTTGTTTTCTGGAGTTTTTTTTATTTATTTTTTTTAAAGGTAGATAAAGGGGAGACAGAGGTAACGGGAGTCTCCAGGGTTTCAGAGGAAAAGTCAAGTTGCTGTGGAGGAAAATCAAACAGCAGACGAATGGAAAAGAGGGAAGGCAGAGTGAAAGTGTGATTTACAGGTTGGCTGAAAAATGGAGGGAGGAGAAGGAGGATGATGGAGGAAGTGATGGCAGAAAGAACACGGAAAAAGATCACGTAGAGTGGTGTGGGGTGGGAGGCTGGTTAGCAGAGAGGAGTGAGAGAACAGGGGGGAGAAGTTGGAACCACATATCAGCGAACACCTGCTCCACCTCATACTGGTTCATTCACACTCAAGGAATGGATCCCAGCACGCTGCAGACCCAACCTGATCTGTCTGTTTGCACAATTTAACTTCTAATAAATAGATGTGTCTCTGCGCAGTGCCATTGCCATGGCGACCGGGACTACACAGTCTGAGAGTCAGCTGAGGTGGCAAAGGTCGTGTCCCAGCTCACGGGGGCCCGGATGCTTGAACAGGCTCAGAGCGCAGCCAAAGAAAACATATTTACAGACGCAGCCGTGCTGTACTGTGGCCACATGCCGTTTGTGTTTTGATTTTATTTTTATCACATCATCCTGCAGTGTGTGTGTCTGTGTGTCTGTGTGTCTGTGTGTCTGTGTGTGTGCGCGCTGCAAACACCCAGCAAAACACGTGGCTGCGTGTGTTCAGTGTTGTGATAAGTAATGATGAGCCTTTAAGGGTCAGCGTGGACCTTGAATGGGATTCTGTGTAGCGATGAGGAGGAGGAGGATGGGAGGGAGGGCGACCACACATCGCTTCCCTCTCGCTGCGAGCCGGTTGGTGTGTGCCTCCTCGTGGGAACCTCGAGCCATTCATCATGTCTGTCTGTGCTCCCGTGCCCTCTGACACACGTGTTTACCCCTGGCATGTGTGTCGGGGCTGAGTCACACTCCACCCTGCTCTTTCTCCTCCTCTTCCACTGCCTTCTTTGAGTTTTTGTCAATGGAAGGCTTTGTCACATGGAAATCCCTCTGTCCAAGTCTAGTCAGTTAAGCCTACCTGTGTCTTAGGCAGTTAGTTTTAAGTGTGTGATTTTCCTAATTAACATTTCATCATCTACTATTTCCATCTTTACTATCTTTACTAGACCACACCATTGCTGGATTCCACTGTCACGGCAACAACTCTCTTCTGATTTGGCTGCTTTGGCAGTATTTATGGTAGCTTTTGGTTCTACACCAGCACCTATCTTTGGCCAGCCCTGAAAACAGAGCTCTCGGGTGGTGCGTGCTGGGAAGGTGCGGCTGTCCTTATCAGCTACGTGTGTTATTAAACCGATTAAAATAGTGAACTCTTGTGGGCATCTCCCTGGAGAGTTTCAGGCATGTCCAGCTGGGAGGACAACTGGTCCATCTGATGATTGACCATGACAAGAAAAATTAAGATAATATCAGTTAAGTACGGCCCATGTGAACAACCATGGGCCTATTTCATTATCTGCAGAAATACTCCCAGAAAGTGATTCCTCTTTAAGTCGCTTTATTAAAAGAAGTTTCTTGCTGCCCAAAAGTCTCTTCAGCTCTTGATCTGGGTTTACAGAGAGATGACCACCGTCTGGTTGCCTGTGGTCCTAGACCTGCTGTTGTCCTCTAGAGCAGTGGCACTGGAGTAACCAGCCTTTGTCTGGAGATGTCAGATAAAGTCCATGTCGAAATGAAAGACCCCTGGAGGAGGTGACTAAGAGGACATTGCAGTTATGAGCATGTTGGTCAGGGAAGGAGAGTCTTTCAACTATTTGGTGATTTAAAGTGGCTGACGGCTCAGGAGCGATGCATAAAGGGCAGATCAGAAATGTTCAGTGTGGAACCCGCCTCCACCTCCTGAGCTGAGTCACCATCCGTCACGCTGCTTTTGTCCTCTTTTGCTTGGTCACCTCTTTAACCCTACCCTCCCCTAACTTCCTCTGTTGACTGAGTGTTTTCCTATCATTTGCTTTTTTCCCTTTTGTCTCGTTTTATCTCTGGAAAGGTGGAAGAGGGTCTGGAATTTATCACACATACCTAATAATTACTATCACAGGAAATGGTCCTGAGGAAGTAGGTGCACCAGGGCTGCTAATTAGTTTCAGTCACAAACACACACGCACACACACTAACTAATTAGTGTTATTTGACTGGTGTAGAACTCTCGGGAAAGCCTGATCTAATTGGCCTTAGGGAGACTAACACCCTGACGTTTACGCAGTTGTATAAATCTCCATTCTAATTCTTTGGAAGTGTGTGCCTGTGTGTGTTGGTTGACTCGTGTGTGCCAGAGCTTTTAAGTACGCGCATGAGTGGGCAATTGATTAGGTGCAACCATAAAGAGGTCGTCGGGGACACAGGACGCAGAGGTGACCGGCGACGGCCCCCTGAACGACGGTTGCACCCTTAAGGGTCACTGACGGAATGAGGGGCTGAGGAGGGATAAAGAAGAGGTCAAAGAGGAAGTGTCACCGCTAGGTTTGGGGCATTTCAAAAAGCAAGATGAAATAACACACGTGTCAAACTGATGTATCCTGACTCAGTACTTTACAAAATCCCAGTTTGTCAGCAGCAAGGCCTTCACGCAGACCAGACAGGGAGTTATTTTGAAAGCTGGATGTGCCGCCCCGTAAAAGAGCCATTAAAAACAGCATCTCTGTTAAACAGCCTCACGGTTTACCATTATGGGCACATATACCCACACTGGTGAGTCACTGGCACTTACTGGCATTCAGTCACACACACAGTAAACACCTCGGAGACTCTGTGGTTGGCATACACACCTGAACTTGAGCTCCCGCTTTTTCTTCCACTCTTGCTTTGTAGCCTCGACGGGGCGGAATGTTTTTCTACAGTTTCGTTTATTGGCGCAGTCTGGCACAGAGCACACATCTCCGGAGTAGTTATTTTTTTACTGCTAAACATTATAGCGTGTCTGTGAATAATATTAATAAGAGAACATAAATATTTCAGTGTTCTGTTGATTTAAAGGGGTTTTTTTGCCAACTGAGAAATGAATTTTTCAGGAATTAAAAAGGGAACTTTTGAATGAACTATTTCCTAGAGCCAGACTAGTTTACCACTCTGCACCCGCCGTCGTACATCACAATAGCCCCTAGCATCTTCAGAACAACTGTGTGTGTGTTTGTGTGTGTGTGTGTGAGAGAGAGAGAAAGAGAGAGAGGGAGAATGTTAGAGAAGAAGAAGAGAGAGATGTGTTTAATTCAAGGATACAGACCCAGACTGTAATTATCATTATGTACTTCTCGGCAGTGGCAGGAAACAGCCCAAGTGAGTTTGGATGAGTGTGTATTCCAGCCTCCGAAATGTTTGTGTGCAACAACCAACATGCGTGCAAGAAATTTTCTGTGTCTCCGTGCTCGCAAAAAAAAAAAAACGCACGTGTTTGCGTAGAAAGCCGCAGGTCCCAGCGCCGAACGAGGAGCAGGTCGTGCCAGCGCCCTGGCCATGATTTTCCCCTTTGTTTTGGCGCTGCTCTCATGCATTTATGGGTCTCCGCTGAATGTGGAAGTGTGGAAACACAAGCGAACTCGAAGCTCACTTTCCAGCACACGGCGG
>CAAE01014991.1:65424-79356 GCA_000180735.1 Tetraodon nigroviridis
AGTTTATTTGAAGCCAGCGTCACATCTATGTAAGATAGCGACCGCAGTTTAATCCGCGTCGGCCTCCTTCGTTAAGGCCTGAGTCGCCGAGGCAGAAACGGCTGTCATGTGGATGGAAACGCTGCGTAGATACGGCGTCGGTCGCCATTACATAAACAAGACAGGAATCCCAGAGTGAGAAGAGCTTGGTGATGTGTAAGCAGAGAAAATAACATCAGCCTGTGGATGGAAAACAGACGAGGCAGCGAGTGCACGCATGAATGAGGATTTGACCATCTGTGAATGTCTTAAATATGACTTTGTATAGGTTGGGACTAATTCATGATAAAATCAGCGTAGCAAGAGGGATCGTCAAATTAAAACCTGAGCTGGAAAGTAGCTGCAAAGCCTTTAGTTGCGACCCAAAGTCTGCTCATTTTCATGATTATTATTATGAGTTTTGGTGCATTTAGCGGAGAGACACTGTTGGAAGTTAACCGTGGTGTGTGTTTGCGTTCTCTCCAGTTTTGTGTTTATACATTTGCTTATCTTGAACCAACTTCATTCAGCAAATAAACCATGATTCACTTCATCCAGAAAGGCACAAGCGTTTGAAAATGAGTCTCTTTTGTTTAGTCTTGCAAATGGAAGCCAACTGAACCTTATCAAGATTTATTTTATTTTGCCTTTGGACTTTTTAATAAAACAAAGTAAACCTCTCATGCAGAAATCTTTGATTAAAAAGAGGAAATCTCTTTTTGCTATAGTTTTTTTTTTTTTTTTCTCTTCTACCAGTGGGGGGGGAAAAAAACATTCTAAACACAACACCTGGGATGCACAGTTTAACGGTATTCTTCAAACATGCCTCATGTATTTTTAGGATTTTAGAACTGTTTTGAACTTCTTTGTCTGTTAAACACACACACACACACACACACACACACACACACACAGTGGTCTGACTGAATCCACAGGTCTCTGGGTTCACCATTGACTAAAAGAAAATGTGTGTGTTTGGCCTTGGGTTACACACTCGATTGAATTAAAGAAGTGGTTGGCGTGTATAGCTAACACACAGACACATTGGATCCAGCAGGAACGTAACTGGAGTTTAAAAAAAAAAAACAACAACGGACCTTGAGTGTCTCTTCCTTTGGGAGGATTTTTAGGTGATAAGATCGAGTCGGGCTTCTCTTGTATGCAGGATTCCTGAGCACATCAAACAACAATAAACCACATCACAGGGACAGGAAGAGCGAAGTTCCATTAGCCAGCCTATAAAGAATATGTGCGTGTGTAACAAGAGAGCTATGCTAGACACTGCAGAAGATTTACACACATAGGCAAACACGCAGGGGTATGTGTGTGTGCATGCACACGAAAGGTGGAGGAGACGCATGCAAGTATGCAGAGTTATAGAAATGCACTTGCAAACATTTCTGTGTCTTTATCATGCTCATCTGAGCTCATTCAGCATTTCATTCATTCCAAGGAGGTCTTAAAGATAATAGTGCACTCTGAGAAAAGGAACAGGGTTATAATGGTGTGAAAATGTTAAGAAAATATACAGAAACCTATGTGCTGGTCAGATGGTAATCATTAATTTATTTCTATTCATCTCTGTCTCTCCTGCTTTCTCTCTCATATAGCTCATACTTCTCTTGCTTGACTGCTTTTACTATTTCCAGAAAGAGATATCTCTCTTATGAAGTGTTGAGTGATAAAAAGCCAAAGTGACACCTTAATACACTGAGGGGTGGGGGTTGGGGGGGGGGGGGGTGGGTGACCCAGATTGCATTTTAGGTGTGTTCTTTTCATTGATTTATAACAGATCTCCATCTCGGTTGTATCTGGGCTCAGGAGGATCTCATTCAGACTGGAACAACCGGAACACGGTCCTTGAAAAAGCCTTGAAAGGTTTCCTCTGAAGACGTAATGCAGACTGTGTTTACTTAAATGTCTGTAAACAGCAGAACACAGTCAGGTGAGCAAGCAGTTGTATAATGATGACAAATTGATCCCGATAACAATATGAAATTTTACACCGGGCCCACCCAGCTGTTTGTTCATTGCTCTATTATGAATTAAGCCAGGAGGTTAGGTGGTCTATTAGCATTACAGACATTTTGATGACAGTCAGCATGGTTTCCCCCTACTGAGGTTACAAATGTATTCCTGAAGATAACGTCCACACAAACAGCATCAGTGCCACAGATGGGTACAGCAGAGGCTTTTTGTGAATCCTTGTCCTCCCTGTAGGTGTGTTTGTGTGCATTGTCTGTGATATCAAAGACCAGAGGAAATTTCTGGAGAGGATGCTCACGGTGTGTTTGCCAACTGTATCCCAGTTGCCTGTTGCTCCTGATGTGTGTTCAGCTTTGGGCATGTCAGACATAACCAGTCGGTGGCAGAGCTGACAGACACACACACAGACACACACACACACACACACACACACACACACAGGGAGAGACGTGGGGGTGGGGTCAGCCTAAAGGAAAAACAACAGGCTTTTACGACGTTGAAGGGTAACATGAAACCTCGGACAAACACTGAGTAATAAAGCAATTGTGGCACATTGTTTAGATCCTCTTCCTGGCACGGTTTGTTTGTCAGACTCGGAGAGTCTTAGCTTCCTGACATCACTGTCCTGACATGTCACTTTGTGAGTTCAGCACAGGATAATTATACATGCACAGGAGTGACACAAACACGCTGGCATAAACAGCGAACTCGCTGGGTAAACAGTGGACTGCATCGATACCAGCTTCGCTGTTGTCTGCACGACATCCTGACATCTCAGTCACGTCAGGTTTTGGGTTTCCCAATTTTCTGAGGCAGCCTGGTAGTCCTGAGCTGCAATCATCCTTTTAAAGCTCCTCACAGAGCAGGAAGGAAACCCATTGCCTTCTAAATCCTGCTAATAGAATAGCATGTGTGCGCTATCCGTGCTGGAGAGTTATGGTGCATAACACAAGCCTGAAACGGTAAAACAGACACTATGTTTGCAAAATTTACAGCACCCTCACCCATACCCAAACAGAGCTGCACTTGCACACAAACATGCCTTGTGTCTGTGCAGCTGCCGAGCAGCTACTACACCCCTGACTGTTGGCAGGGCGTCAGTGATGAGGCAGCGCTAGACTTAAAGTCACATGTTCTATAAGACAAACCGAAAAGACTTAGCAGGAAATCTACCGGATCATCTGGAGGGAACTGAGAGATGATTCATAAAAAGTCAAAGGGAGGTGAAGTCCGAGGCCGAAGCCGTGTGAGGTGTGACTCATGCTGACAAAGGCTCTATGTCGAATCCTTTCAAGTGACGATGACATCTCAATTAGGACTGTATTTTTTTTTTAAGAAACTATTATTAAAACCATGCTCTAGAATGCTTTCGCTCGCTCACGCCCTCTCTCAAACACACCTTTATGTAACCGGCAGAGGACAGAGCAGCTATGTAAGTCTGATAGTTATCTATTTGTAAATCAGTGTGTCTGTCAGCGACCACCCCTCTGTGCACCAACGCTGCACATTTTTTATTAAAAACCATACGTTCAGAGGAAGCCAGGCGCCGGTGTGGACAGGCCTTAGTCCCAGGTACTGAATCTGCATCTGCCGCATTGCCAATCATTTTGTCTGAGGTAAACACACATGGCAAAATTAACAGAAGACCCGAGGCAGCCACAGGGGTTGAAAAGCAAGTTCACCTTTGGCTGACACGATTACAACGCATGCACTTGTATGTTCCTGCTCATGTCTTCGACGTTCACCTTGAACGCATAGCCGCTCTCGCATGTAAACGTGCTGAGAGCCTTCTAAAAGAATGTCCTGACGTACCACTTTAATGCTAAAGTTGTAAGGGTCAATACTGACAATGTGAGTGAAGACCCCTCAAAAAACTTTAATGAATGTACACAAAGGTTATTCGCAACCACTATACTTTGCAAATAATTCTCTTACTCCTGGGAATTTACACCAGCTGGTGATCAGGTAATGCTGTGACACAACAGGCTGAGTCTACCAGAGGCATGATCTGTCTACACTAGCCCCTCTGTACAAATTACCGAAATTATAGAGCGGTGCGGTTGTATCTCTGTCCGCGCGTGCACAGGGGAATGCCTATGTGCGTGTTTTATTGCGTCTATCCATGCACCCCTGAGAGGTGATTGCGACTTCATCTGTGTGTCTGAACACGCTTCGTGTGCCCTGCCAATTGCATGCGTGTCCGTGTGCACTAACAAGAAAATAATAGTGAAGTTTTTGCTTTTTTTTGTTTTTTATCAGAGGGCTAGGTAGTAATCACGCTACTCTTTGATCCCCTGATCCTCGCTGATCTGCCTAAATATACAGCAGAGCTGTCCAGACCTGGAAACAGCTCCTCTAATCAGCACCCTCGCTGGGTCCAGTGTATGTGTCAGAGTGTGTGTGTGTGCTTTAATGAAGTCCATGCAAATCAGTATGTGGTTAGAATTTCTGCTCTTGACTTTTTATATTGTTTAATCCTGAAGTATGGAATGTCTCCTAATTATAAGTATGTGTTTATAATCTCTCAAAATAACAATGTGGATTCCTCCAAAACTTGGAATTAAAGTGTGGTGTTTTTTTCCCACATTTATTTGAAATCAGTCGGTACAAATTATGTTCTAGAGGGAGGGCATGTGTGGCACAGTGTTATCTGAACATATTGCAGCGCGATAGTGGCACATCCAATAAATGGCCTGGTGATTTTAAATAACACAAGGGGCAACAAAGAAAGGGAAATAAATGTATAAATACTATAGATGTGTTCATTTAGGCTTACCTGCACAAGAGTGTGTGTCTGTCTGACATGGTGAAATGTTTCCATTTTTGCATTGTGTTTAGGAATAATGCAGATTTTTACATTTTAATGTATGTGTTTGTGTGTTTGCGTATGTGTGTCATGCAAATTTTGGGCCCAGTTTTTCCCTTCAAACTCTAAAGATTCGGTTAGGCTTTTAGCATATTGACGTTACTCATTTTGAAGTTTTCCTCTGCAGCTTTTAGAACCGTTGACTTTGCGTGGGTGTTCTTGTAAATAGCTGTGATTGGCTGATGGGGTGTGGGTAAATGTTAGCTTGACCTTACGCGTTGACGGGAAATGGCGGGTCCAAGCTCCAAGCAAAGCTATAATTCCGAGCGCGGCTGAGGGCATGTGCATGCGCCTTCGGCTCGCGCAAACCGAAGTCCTAGCTGTGCTGCAGCGACCACATTAATTGGGTTGTGTAATTGTTTGGCAAAGAATTGTGAGAAACAGCCCATACTGATCTGCCTCTGTGCCTCAAACCACTTTATAAGCTCGAACTCCCATTGTCCTGACAGCGCTGTCCAGGAACTTGCTTAACATGTGCACATGTAAACGTGTGTATTGAAGCATTTGTATTGTAACGTGGCATGTGTATATGTGTGTGTTTTTGTGCGTGTAGGTGTGTGTGTGTGTGTGTGTGTGTGTGTGTGCTGTATTGTGTGTCTATGGCTCCTTTAAGGGAAGTGAATGTGGTGGCCTCCCATTCCACCGCATGTCGGCTGTGGTTCAGCTGCGGTGCACCGCCTGGCCCTACATTTGGAACACAGAGAAAATACACCAGTGGTACTTGCTCCCACCGTCTCTGGACCCATCTTTCATCGGTTTGTGTGCGAGTGTGTATTTTGGATGGACGTTTGTGTGGGTGTGTAATTGTGAGTGTGCGCACGTGTAATGGCGCGGAGCTGTGCTGTACTCTCTGCCCCTTATATTTTAAGGCTTTCTGGCCCCACTACGTTAGGAGTGTGCGCGGTATTTCCAGGCTGCAGTCAGACGAGCGGAGTGAGAGAACCCAAATGGAGGGCAGGAAAGGCAGGAAGAATGAGGAGAGAGGAAAGCAAAGCGGGTAATTGAAGGGTTCAGGGTAATACTTAGGCCGAGGATGGCTGTTTCAACGTGTTTGCATAACCTCCTTGAACTTAATATTTAGCCCCACGCTGGAGTGAGTACAGGGCCCAGCGGAGCCAAACAGAATGATAAAGGGAAGGAGAAGGGGAATGATAGAGAGGTCCAAGTGCAGGGCTCAGGTGATGCCATTCTTTTCTGCTCTCTTTGATTAACAAAAAAAAGGGGAGGAGAAGAGAAGTGAAGGAATGAGGAAGGAGAAACCAAAGAGAGTACAATGGTGTTGGTCCTGTGGCTGAAAGGCCTGTTTGGTGGGGTTATTGTATCAACGGGACCTTTTGCCCATAGGCTTCTAACCTCTGGATCTGTGGGATGAGATGGCTGTGAAACAAACACGTGCAGTCACACAAACTGTTTTTAATTGTTGTGTTCACGAAATACTCAGGAATACTCCAGTGTCTTTATTCATGAATACATTATCTGTTACTCTGTTTTAATACCTTTTTTTGCATGTGTGCGTGTGTAAAGGTGTTGCTGTTTTATTATGCATTTATGAGGTGCACGCTAAATGCATCAGATCCAGTTATTATCTAATTTCTGCCAGTTTGGGGACTTTTACAGCAATGAAAATGGGCCCTGTGCCACCTGAGGTAGTACCACAATCTATATTCTCCTGTTTGGTAGCAGCTGCAGGTGTGACAGGTAGACGTCTGAGCCAACCTGACCTAAACCGGCTTTATTATCTGTCTTTTAAAAAACTGGAGAGGACGTCTCGGAATGGTGTTCTGGTTAGATCTGCGATATGCAGGCAGTTAGGGGCGATATAACTCATCAGTGTTTATACTGAGGCCTGGGTGCTCTTCCCATACATACATGTGTGTGTTTGTGTGTGATAGAGCAGTGTGACTGGATTTTTCGCCCTGTCACCTCTGTTTTTCAGATGACAGGGCAATATAAACAACCCAGCTGCTGTGTATATGCGTATGTGTCTGTGTCTGTGTGTGTGTGTGTACTCAGGGGAGCTTTACACATGTGTGGTACAGTAGAAACCTCTGCTTTGTTTCTTTTGCCTTGGGGAGACACTGTCAGTCAGCTTTAGTGCCGATAAAGATGAAAAACAAACCGGCTGTGGAAACTTTTTTTTGGTCCCTGTGGGTTAAAAGTTGAAGCCCACCTGACTGTCGGGGGCTTGTGCTTTGCCTCGTGCCTGACAGGTTTGGAGGCTGGCAATGGATTCCTGACTAATGTAATGTGGATTGTGTTTTTCTTGCGCTGATGTGACTGACTGAAGCCGGACGTATGCGTTTATTCCCCTCGAGGTCATCCAAATGTGAAAAAGCTGCCATGACATCATCCTTCCAGTGACGACACGCCAGGCCTTGTTTATTTACCTCCTCTGTTTTTGACAACAGGAATCCCCCGGCGTCTCACTGATGCTCAAACAAGTGATGCATTTGATGATGGTCAGAGAGAACAGGGAACAGCTCAAATCAGCGATGTAGACTGCATCCAGAACTTTTAATTCTAGAATAGGGTCTACATTTAAATGGACACAGCGCACTGATCAGGTGGAATATGCAACTTCTGGCGTTTACCAGTGTATTAGTGCTGATATGGATGATGCTTGAAGCTGGATGTGAACGTCTGTGCTCTCGTCCAACCTATCGATGTCACTGACTGATACGTACTCACAAGTGACTGCTGTTTGTCAAGTAATCAGTCCTGCATGTTAGGTTAATTGCCCAGGTTAATTGTAGTCAAACTGTATTTACAGATGTTGTTGTGGAGCGTCCCTTGATCTCCTTCTCAATGCTAGCTAGGTTAATCATATGCATATGTGCATATGTGATACCCACGCTTCCATGGCCACCTGGTCTATCTCTCCTCGTCTGGGTCTTACTGCCTTTGGCTGGAATGCAGCTCTGGCCGTCTGGTCCCGCTCATCCCTGGGAGCAGTCAGCCGTCGCTCCTCGTCCCTGCTACCACTCTAAACATTTAGCTAGTTTTGGCAGATTTGTTGATTTTTGTCCCCTCGTATTTTCCCTGTTGTTGCTGTAAAAGTGATACATACTTTTTCAATTAGACTGCCCTTCCCCCAACACCGCCATCTAGAGAGACCTATTGTGGGAGTGGGAGTGAGCCGAGTGAGTGGGTTGTATATTTTATTAGTGAAGTGAAAACACACACAACTTGGCCCTGTTCTGGGGGGACCATCTGCTGTCATGGCCCTTGCTTGGGAAGCACAGCTCAAGGTTAGCATGTAAAATGTATCGCTCTTGACTGAGGCTCAGGATTATCCTGTGCTGTCTAACGTAAATGTTCAGATATTGGACTTGACAGGATTCTTTTTCAAACCAGACAGGCGTGCAGGTTTCAATGCTTGTAAGTAGATGAACACACACACAGCCTCATAGAAAAAGACAAACACCAGCTTTAACTCAGTAAAACGACACTCAGGAAGAGCATGCATTAGCATGCAGCTCATTCTACCTTAAGGTAGCTGCAATTTAGACTAAAAGCATTTAGTCAACATTTGAAGCTAAAACAGAGATTTATCATCTTAGTCTACTTTGAAGTCAGCTGACCAAATAAAGCCAGTGTGTATTTTATGTTGGAAATGGACATTTCCCTCTCCTCTCCGGTTGTAAATAACGCATTTTTCCGAGACCATAAATAATTATGTCACTCAGCCATGCCTCAGTTTTCTGTCCTCTGCTTGCTCTCCACACAGCCTCTAGGTCTGCATACGCAGGGGCCCACAGCCTCCTGCTGCACCCTCACACACTCCAAGGAAGAGGTACAAAAAATGCCCGGGAATGTCTGCAGAAGTGGGTGGTAGGGTGGTGGAGGATCTGAGAACGGCTGTTGATGTCTTTGCCGTGTTTTAATCAATACAGCATGTCACATGGGCACGTAAGGACATGAAAGAAGCAGACAGTGTGCACAGGCAGGCAAACATGCAGATAGTGCAATTAAGGACAGACACTATTGATGGTCCCCCCGGGGCATCGCGTGGACTCATCTGTTTCTGTCTCAATGACTCTCTACGCTCATAATTTCAAGTTAGTCATAACACAAATTATAAACACACATCCCTCAGCTGTGACCCTGGAATAACACAGAGCGCACAGGGCTGATATAAAGGAAGCTGGGGTTCCTAAATCTTCACCTTTACTTTTTTCTTTCACTCATCCTCTACCTTCTTCCTTCTCTTCCCTCTAATGCATCACAGGGGGCGTTATTCCCAATCCACTCGCGCACTGTTCCCCTGACGTGCCACACTTTTTTTTTTTCCTTCTGTCTTCTGAAAATGTATGTATACATGTTTATGCACATTCTTGACCCCATCTTAACCCCCCATTACCCAGAAGTCTTTGAGAGAGCCCCGGCTCCCATCTGCCCTTGTGACATCACCGTTCTCTCATCAGCCATCCTACCTCAAAACTCTTCATCAAAGTCCTGTCATGTTCCATTGCTTTTGTGCTAAATTGCCCCCTCCCACTTCGCTGGTTGCATGCCCTTCTTCTCTTCCAGCCCCGCATTCCTTTTCTTTACCTCTTTCCATATTGGCTCTATCCCCCAACCCCTTTCTCTCTCACCTCTCATCGCATGGTCATGTATTTTAGCCATCCATCTCCCGACTCTGTAGATTCAAATGTCTCAATATGTCCCAGGAACCACGGAGCTTCAATTGGAATCACATGTTGCAGCCGAGCTGAGGATTTCACCCTTTATAAATAAGATGTCAGTCCAGCCTGTGCTTCTCCTGCATATTCTTCTTATCCTACTGCTCTAATACTAAAGTAAATATGAAGAATGTGAGATGTATGGAACTCCTAAGTTGTTTATACAAACCTTGTTTACCTTGTCAGATGAGACTTTTTACACCACAGATCCAGTGGCCTGATTTATTTGTCTTTTTATAGGATTGCCTTATCACTCAGCACATGGGATCTGACTTTTAAGAAGAATAATGCCTACTTTGTCCAGACAGACTGTTTCAGCGTCCCCTCTTTTTCCAGCAAAGGAAAAAAAAAATATGCATAATCTTATGTTTGTGCAGGACAAAGATTAATGCTAGAGAAGATACGGTTCCTGGAATATGCCTATAGATAGTCCCCTGCATGTGGCTGATTGATGCAACCCATCAGCTAGATTCATCCACGCTGCAAGTGTGCTCTTTGCCAGAGGTCACACGGTCACTCAAATTAGATGTGATTAAATACTTCAGATAGTTGTGCGCAGCTTCAAAGTCTGTAAGCAATCAGCGCACACATGCTCTCACACACACACACACCAGCGGATTAAAGATGTGGGAGACAGAGTTAACAGGCCGGCTAATCACAATAATGTCCTCGTTTTTATTGTTTAAGGAAGACATCAGTCAGCGGAGTCCCGCAGTACCAGTCGGAGAGCCCCTGCAGACAGACACCGCTCTAATCTGCAATGTGTCAATGTAGAGCCTGGAAGTGATTTGGCTTGCGCTGAAGCATGCTAGCCACTGTGGTTCTGAGGTTTAATTCAGCTGCGCTCCAAACGTCTCTGGCTATATTGCACAATTGTTTTTTTTTCTTTTGATTGTTTGTTTTTATTCTATCATCATCTTGACTTTCTGTGCACTCTCTGAAGCACACTAATGAATATCTGCCCTCCCCAGAGCTCAGAGAGGAGAGATTTCACAGATTAGATGAATCTTGTTAAGAGGTGGGGAGACAAGGGGTCACAGGGCCAGTGCCCCCTCAACCTTTGACCCTTCTCTTAAGTATTCAGGAAATTATGTAGCTGCAACAGATTTTATTCAATGGATTTTTCTATTCCATATGACCTTTTTCCCAAATGCCTGTTTCCTAAAGTCCTGGGTGCCACGTGCCCATGTGTTTCTGTCTTATTTGGTCATCTCCTTTTAAGTGCCCCCTGCTTTGCTCTTTCCAGACTCTCAGATTGATAATTTCATGGCTCAAAAGAGATTAGAAAAATTCAGTCATGTGTTCGTTGCCCAATCCTGTGTCCCTGAGGTCAGCGGCGGGGGAAGTAAAGTTGTATACGTCTGGTATGAGTGTGTTTGTGCTTCTGAGTTTACAAGAGCCGGCATACAAAATGTGCATTTCTCACAACATTGGTTTTACAGCCTCCTGCTTGATGACAAGAACAGTAATCACCAAAGAGGTTACGCAAGGTGCTCTTTGCAGACCCGTGGGTGTGTGTGAATGCACTGTATGTCTGGCTGTGTGCACGGTGACGCTCACTGAAGTGCTTCCTCTGCACCTGTAGACAGTCATTCGTTGCCACCCTCCTCTGCCGCACAGTCACGGACACACACATCCCAGTTGTCTGCGGTAAATAGTGGTGACAGAAGAAAGACCTCATATCCTCCCTGGCCTGCTCTATTATGCTCCATTACATTGTTACGTAGCCGTGAGTCAGGCTGAGGTTAGGACCAAAAGACAGCACTTAGCAGACCACTTCAAAGATGTCTGCTTCTTCTCTGAGGAATTTCTGCCTTCACTTTAGGGGCCTCTGGTAAAAAAATGTTTAATGGGACATCTGCATATGTACACAGGTCACAGCAGATGTTAGCCTGGTCCCTATGTGCATCCACCTGCCGGGTTTGGGACTGTAAAATATGTTAACTTTACACATTTCTAGACAAATTAACATCCATTCATAGGCATCTGTGATTGTTTTAAATTCCAACTTGATTAACTTGCCACTTGTTTCCTTTCTGCTGCTTTGTCAGACAGCAGACGCTGCTGGCGGCCATCAGCGAGAAGGATGCAAACATTGCGCTGCTGGAGCTGTCATCTTCCAAACGCAAAAAAGCCCAGGAAGAAGTGATGGCCCTGAAGAGGGAGAAAGACCGACTCATGCACCAGCTCAAACAGCAGGTACGTCCTCCATTTTGGACCACCAAGTATTTATAAGTACACACAAAGTAAACACAGCTAAATTTATTGCCCTCGCGGTTTAAAAAGCAGACTCTTGTGTAAATGAATCAAATGGAGCCTGGCCTTCGTGTTCACCACCCCGGCTGTGGGAAATAGGATAGCAAGTCCCCCTTGCCTGTTAGAAAATGACACAGAGCACTGTATTTACCAGAAATGGACAGAAACTTGTCCTCACCACCAGCCAAGCTGCATTCAGCAACTATTAGCCAAAGCAGAGCTTTGAACCCATCTGATTTATAATTAGAGCCTACAAACACGAGCAGAACAATCAGGCTGCAATAAGAGTGATACAAGGAGCTTGACCCAGAGATGTAGGGATCATTAGTGAGTCACTGGCAGACCTCTGTTTCACATCTGTCGGTCAGCAGTGATAAATCGTCGCACACCAACACGGACCCACACACTACTCAGACTAGCCCAGGGTTGATGAAGGGATGTGGGTAATAATGGCCTGGTCAAACCACATCAATGGCTGAGCTAACCTGAACGCTAACGATAATTAGCCAACAGTGGGGAGCACATATACAGTCTCCTGAGTCATAGGGGCTTCTGGGAAACATGGGGCCTTTAAAAGTCAGCAGATGCATTTGCAGACGTACATTTGGTCCTGCCCCATAAACAGTAAACAGCTCCTAGGGGGTACAATTCAGTTCATGGAGTTTCAAGGAAAGCCTATTATCTGTTTATCGCCATTTGATGCGTCATGTTTTCCCACTGGCTAACTGGCAGTTCGGGTCCGATCGGATGTGATGGGCTGTAATTGCAATGGTGCAGCCTTAGGGGCCAAAAGCTCACATAAAGGTGGAAAAAAAGGGAAAGCAATGAGAAAGAAGCAGACAGATTTTACATTCCTTACATTTGCCAGTTATTTGTCACCTGGTAGAGCCTCCCTTTTCCGCACAATGCATGCCCACGCTGTTTCTGAGTGGGAGGACCATTTGCTGTTTGACCATCATTGTCTGAAAAGTGTCAAGAAAGCTAAAAGGAAAATATTTCCTTTAGGGAGACTGTGCCCTACTTGGGTTCCCTTCATTCCACAGAAACGGCTCCTTGGAGATTCTACCAAACTTGGCGCACACCAGCTCTCTGTCCTCTGACCCACTGACACAAATATAGGATAGGCTGCACTCCACTGATCCTCGGCGACCAATGGCGGAAGGAAGCTGACCAGGAAATGCCAAAGAATTATGGTAGCGGGGGTCTCATAGGAGAAAGCTGATCTGTAGACAACAGATAGATTTACAGATAGCCGTGCCCTATGTGACCTCTCCACATCCCTGCTTGGAAGCTCTCATATGTGTGTGCGCGTTAGGCTGATGGTCTAAGACAAACTTTCCATTCTCAAAGTCTTTGCTTGGCTTTGAGGTATTCATCACCTTTGGCACAGACAAATACAAAACTGATACCACACAGACGGATGCAGACTTTCATCTCAGTGTTTAGACTTCCTTGGGAGAAAAGTCTCCCCTGGTCATGTAATTCTGCTCACATCAAAGTGATAGATGACCAGAGTAAGGTGAAAAAGAAGAAAAATCAGAGGTGCATGACTTACTGCAACTACCCCCCCCCCCACTCTTTCCCACAACCCACACACAAACACAGTGTGAAATATTCCTGGGTTGTACCAGCAGGATCACAAGGTTTCACTGGAATGAAATGATAATGCACACACACACACACACACACACACACACACACACACACACACACACACACACACTCACTCATTGATCAAAGGAGACTCAATTATTGTAAGAATGGTGCAGGCTTTCCCCAGCTGTATGTTGGTTTAAGGTCTTTTTTTTTTTTGTCAGCCTCTTGTGTCCATATGTGTTAACACAACTCGGCTCTAATCAGGACAGGCTCGTGATTTACGGAAGACTTGGATTGAGGTTTGGGATGCAGCTGTGAGCACAGCAGTGGGATCATCAGTTCCATGTTTATACCAGCAGCTGTACTCTGATACACATGGAGAAAGGTCTTGGTGCGCTCACATCGAGCCCGGGTCCAATCTGTTATGGTTAGAAATGTCAATGAAGAACTCTCCTCTTGAGCGTGTCTGTTGCAGGTTTTTGCAGACTTCTACGAGCGGGCCTGGAGGCCATTACCAAGCTGTGAATT
>CAAE01014991.1:86779-101032 GCA_000180735.1 Tetraodon nigroviridis
TTGCTTTTATCCCACCATGAAGTTGTTTGTACTGAATGAAGCAAAAAGACGCTCAATGGCTTTCCCAAGTGAGGGAGGACAAAAATATGTTTGTGTATCTTTGTGTGTGTGGAGAGAAAGAGAAAGAAAGTGAAAGGGAGAGAGAGAGAGAGAGAGAGAGAGAGAGAGAGAGAGAACGAGAAAGTGTGTGTGTGTGCACAGGAAGGACTGAGGCTTTGTTCAGGTTAAAATGAGTCGGGAAGATGGCTTTAATTTGCTCTGTTTGCACGTTTACAGCGTGAAGCCAAGTCCTTTTACTGTTGTATAGGAGACAAAAGTATATCCTCATACTAAAAAATCTATTTTAGATTATTCATATTTTATATTTTTGTGCTTCATTTATTACTTAAATTTGAGTGATCTAAATGAAAAGCACTAGGTTGTACTGTCCTGACAGTTTATTGAGTTATTCCCCAGAATTAAAACTTAAGCAATGCCATCAGTAATACCAGCTTGAGATGAGTGCTTGGATTTCTGCAATAAAGCACATTCCTCTGTGCCATCAGGCCAATCCTCGTCTGCTCTTCCCTCCTCTTCGACTTCATAAAACAACATAAACACAGCTGATGATCATCTGTGGGAAGTTACACCGTCAGGCTGAGTCCACAAGATTGCAGTTATGGTAATTGTCGTTTGCAGACTGCCCTTGTCTGTTTGCCTTGTTCCTGTTTCAGGAAAAAAAACAACGACCTGTTGCCTGTTTAATTATCACTGCTTGTCTGACATTAGCGCTCAAATGGTTAAGTCGGCTCTGTCAAATCCTTTGCTTTGTCTTCCCGGCAAAGAGCTGCCAGTGTAAACAGTGATTACTGCCACGCATTAATTATGACAACCTCATGGCTCATGGTTGCACGTCACCTGAGGAAATATTTGCTTGGCGTGATTAAGATGGCACACTGATCACGCAGTCATTAACCACCGCAGCAAAAAACAGCAGCAGAAGGCAGCAAAAATTGTTTGTTTTTATCTTAATAATCTGAATGACGTTCATTTAAAATAAGAAAATTAAACCTCTTAGCTGGAAGTACATTTAGAGGCGTAATGTTCTTTTACAGTAGCCATTTGGCTAAATGCTACACCTGTTCACTGACAGCTAGCCTGTTCGATATGCGTTCCACTGCACATGTGCGCTTCTTGCACAGTGTGTCTTTAGCGATCAGTGAACCGCAGATTGAAGGTCAGAGGAGGTGTCTGGCCGAGGCCATCCCTCAGCCAGTTGTCAGCATCATCAGCGTATCAGGTCAAAGGTTGTTCCACCAGGTTGCGCTTAAGTGGGCACAAGTCGGCACTTGAGCGGCGACATCTGTGCACGCCTGCATGCACTTTTAATCCGATTGCAGCCCAAAAACAGCACCTGCGGCTGCCGCCAGCAATGCGTCTTGATTGCACCGTGAGCTAGCGTCAATGTGTCCACAGTCTAATTCAACCAATTATTTTTAACTTTTAACTGCTTATTAATGAAGCAGTTAAAAGGAGAGTGGTGACAGAGCCAATGTTTGTGTCTGGCACTGTAGACAGACGCGACCCAGAGACGCTTCTCCAGCCACAGCAGCATGGAGGAGGAGGAGGAGGAGGAGAAGATTGCGGGGGGAAAGCTCTGGCAATGGGACAAACAAGTTTTTTCATGTTTTTCTCTGGGTTTTTTTTTTGGTTTTCAGTTGGACACCTGAAGTTTAAGGTTACTTCAAATTCCGGTCCCGTGCCTACAGCTCTAGGACAACTGATTGTAGGAGCTCATGTTGAATTGATTATTTTACTGACCCATCTTTTGTTTATTTGCTCTTTGTTTGGCTGCACATGTAACAGGATTTTTAAAATTGCCTTTTTAGGCATTTTGGATCTGTAGATCTCCACGGCGACAGAGCTCTGCAGCGCATGTGTCTCCTTTTGAACTCCTGGCTGATAAGTGCTCTGACCTCATCGGGTTTATTAAAGCCGAAATACAGTATCAAGTGATTTTCTCTGTCAGTGATGTTGAGGTTTGCAGCTTGTGTTTGCAAATGCGTCTGCCAGGAGGACAATAGGCACTTAGTTGTCTTTCTCAACCATGTAATCGAAAAGACGCTGCAGCATTCTATTTTTGTAGACGCTGGTTTATAAATCTGTGACTATGCTGCACTCGAAATATGTAGCAATGACTTAAATGACATTAAGAGGCATCAAGGGATTTTTAAAAATTATCAGATTAATCACAGGGCTGCTGTAGGTGATCTGGATTTACTCGTTCATTTTATCAAACATTAAACACCCTCTTGCAGCCTGTCTGCCTGTCTGCCTGCTTACGCAGCCAGAAACCAGAACTCCTTCATCAGTTGCTGTTTTTCTCCTGTCAGTCCTTACATTTTAATTTCTGTTTTATCAGTTATTGTCATTCAATCTTGAAATGAGAGAATAGATTAGCTGTCTGGCAGGGGAAGAAAAAAAATCAGAGTGTGTGTGTGTGTGTGTGTGTGTGAGAGGGAGAGTATGAAAAAGAGAGCTTGGCAGGATTATAAGGGTGTTTTGGGGGCTTATAGCGCACAAAAGCTTTCCCCTCAGGAGGAACTCACACCTGGGAAGGCCCCGGAGAAAATCATTGTATTTGAAAGAGAAACGAAGAAAAAAAAAAAATCCACATAAAAAAGGCCTCAATGGGTGACTGTGGAGGTCAGATCTCCAGGTTTGACTCTGATGTGGTGGTGGGAGGGGGGTTGAAAAGATGAATTTGAAAGTTCTTTTAGCTGGTAATTTTTCTCAGAAACCCTTCCCTAAATGTCTCTCCTTAAAAACACACACACACACGTAATTAAGAAAATGCTCTGTCGCCTCAGGTGTTATCATATGCAGCCATCTCATCTCGTGGGGGGGTGGGCCGAGGTTCCTGCCGAAGCAACTATAACACACTCAATTACTATTTACAGTGCACCAGTCACTCAGAGGATGCTGTATCTATATATTTCTCGTGTCATAGTTGCTTTTGCGCCACTCAAACATCACAGCCACCTAAAAGCTCATATTTTTCTTGTCAGGAAACCCCCCAACGCAATTCCAGCAAAGCCAGATGTGTTTGTAGACTATCCTGCTTAAAGAGAAAAATTAACAAAAAAAAATCGTATCTGCTTCCCTCCACTCAAAATCGTCCAGCGCTGGCCAAGCAGAGGGGCTTCAGAACATCAGCTATGACGGAGCTACTGTAATAACACCAGCAACCTTCGGACTGCCACTCAACATTAGGGCCTGACCACTAATTGGGCCTTGTATAACAGTAGGCCGCAGTTTATTTCTCACGCTAGCTGAGCGCCTTTCCAAACATCATCCACATCCCGGCAGCTTGTAAAAGGGAAAGATGTGCCCCGGTGCCATTTATCAGGGAAACACCTTCCTTCATAATCACCGGGTTGCAGTTCCGTGACTCATTACAGTTAACTAATCCTCAAAAGGGCAGGCTGATATTCAATCTCGGTGACCCATTCACACCCCATAATGTATGCTGAGCTTCAAATGCTGAAATAGGTCACGGGCTTATTGCTGCAGGGTACCCATATGACATGGCTAGTAAAAGATTTTAAAGCCTTTGAGTCTTAAGGCTACAGAATAAACTTCTCATTTGGCCCCCTTGTCGAAAAACGTGTGTAAATTCTCAGCGAACGAAAGTCAGTCGACGTGGCTGAGCTCGGTGGGCAGAGGCGAGTCTTTTTGAACAGGTTTTCCAGTGAAACGTTAGAATTCGATACGGCCACGGTCTCTCGTTTTCCCTCACATTAGCCCAGACAAGCAGATTACTGCTTTGGGAATATGTCACCACCGTAATCCTCGTCATCGAACCGACGGGTCAGCCTCCCGCCGCAACCTATGCCCTAATAACCACAGTTTTTTGAGGGTTTTTTTGTTTTTTTTTTCATAGGTGTGTGTGCCTACTCAGCCTACATTCTCACATGCGCCCAGCCCCAAATGTGGGCGGCAAAACTCTCTGTTATCTGGGCTTGTGGAAAAGCCGTTCTTGCAGGATGACATTCAGCACAGGATTAAAGCCCATGTAAGACCCTCCTCATCTTACAGCCCTTCTGCCAAGAGGGGATCTATACAACAGCACACTCTCATGCAGCTATGTACGCACTGGCAGAGATGCAGCTGAACACACATGGGCACACACACACACACACACACACACAATGCAGGCTGTTGGCAGAAAAGAAAAGAAAAATTCTTTCTTCTCATGTTGTGTGACAAAAATTTGTTACAAACATGTATACACAAAGCACACATGTAAACACACACATAACACACACACACACACACACACACACACACACACACACACACACACACACACACACACACACTCTTTGTCTTGCATCCCAGAACTCTGCTCTCACTTTTTTTTTTTATAAAACATGAAAATCTTTGCCAGGAATGAGCCACCAATTCCATCTGTCTGCAATGAACCCCCCCTCCCTCCCCAACACACACACACATACACACACACACACAGAGCCCATATTTGCACTAGCTCTGCCAGTATGGACAGAGGGGATGAACAGCTACAATAGACACAGGATTGAGAGCGAGGCTGGATTGAAAACAGACTCTGGGTTTTAGTCATGCTCAGTCCAGTCGGGACATACGATGCTGCTGTGGATCTAGGTCACAGTTTGTATACGTGTTGTGTTTTTGCGCCCATCCCTGGGGTGTTACATGCTCAAGTCTACGAAAGATTGCAATTGGAATGTCTTCAGACTGGTCAGAGCCATCTCCTTCTGATTGGTTGTTTATCCCCAGGCTTCCTCTTGGAGGCTCGATTTAAATCAGTATGTCTCTGTCACTCTCTCTGCTTTTTTTTCTTTTCTTTCCCCCCTCATTTTATTGCTTTCCTTTCTCAGGTCTATATCTTGTAGAGTGCCGCCAGCTGTGTGTTTGATGCGAGTGTGTTTGACGGACTAAAGCAGAACCAGCAGAGGGCTGCTCTGTGTTACTGCAGAGGTGCATCGATTCTCAGAAAGGCGATGGTTGACCACATCATCCTTCGACGCAACACAGTCGAGTTGGGCATGCTCCCTCAGAGCCAGTTTATGTTGAATTATCCAGCATTCACAGAAAATATAGGAACTTGCCAGTTATCCAGGGTTAAACGTTAGGGTTAAAACCACAGGGGCTATCGAGAATGCAGAGGGGAACTTCTGCTTGTCCTCAAGTCAGATGCTTTTTTATAAATTTTATTCTCTCTTCATGCTTCCATCTTTGTCAGCAACAACTTATCAAAAGTGTTGCATGTTTTTTTTTTCTTTTATAGATGCTAATCTGAGTTTCTTCACCAGTTCCTGATGTGAAAAAAAAGTTATTCCTTAGTCTATTGGGTTTTTCCCAATTTTCAGTCCGTGGCTGAGCGGTTAGCATGCTGCTTCTCCAGCCCCGCACTTGTCTTCCATTAACCTCAATGTCTTTCAGCCTTCCCAGAAATAGGAATGACAGCGCAGCTTAATCTGCAAATGCTTGATGTAACTTTTAAAAAATGTTGTCAGGCTTTGAGGGGCAACATGGAAAGAAAAGACTTTTGCGGTTGTTGGGTGCACACATGACATGAGCTGGCGGTGTTCCCGTGCACTGTCAGAAGCAGAACATCAAGTAGTGATGTGGCAGAGTTGAGCACAGTTTGTGTTTGTGTAGAAATGCAACATTTAAGGAAGCTTCTGTCTGCCTGGTGTGGGCAGGTTAGCTTTACCTGGTTGGGTTCAGATGTGACGCAGACAGGATGAATCCGACCAGCGCTTGTTTGTGCAGGAACAGTGTGCTTCTTCTGGAAGCACATTGTCATAATCCAACATGCTCCTCCAACCCTGCCAGCAACCGGCTTGGTATCAAAACCACTGTTCACCGTACAAGTGTGAAGGCAGAATAACCGCCGTCAGCGTTCATCAATAGGTGCCATTGTACTTCGGCTTTGCTCTAATATCCCATCCGGGCTGACAGAGCGCCTTCGCAGCAAGGCTTCAGCCCTGCAGCTATGGGATTACCTCCGCTGCCGGGTGGTCCTCCCGCTGATCACAGAACAGCATCACTTACCAGGATTCACTGCTGGAATATCACGACCTCAATATTTGGTTTGATTTGACGTTCTCTCCAGGAAAGCTCCTCTAATGCCTTTCAAACAGTGATTGGACAATAAAACCAACATGCAGTCAGCTCAGTTTTGCAGGTTTCCAAAAATATGTTCACCGATCCAACTTTATGCACTAGTGGTACGATACAGTTGGACCAGGGAAAACTGGAGCCGTTCCAGAGCCATGTTCCACCAGCAGAGCATGTTTAAAAAAAGTTTGAGATCAGGGATTTTTGGGATCCAGCTGGTGTCAGACTGCACTCAGCAGACCTTTACAGACGGGAACCTCCTGTCTAAACCCCTTCACACCAACTAGAAATAAGGAAAAAATAGAAAGAAAAAAACCAGTAAACAGAAATTAAAAAACAAACAGAAAAACATGTCATTACGGAGACTTTACTGTCGAGGGAAACCAAAGGAAAAATTAAACATCTGCTGCGCCCCTTAGACGCGCCGCAACAGACACGCTGCCAGTTCTAATCCACAGTTGGTGGATGACAGATGAAGTCGGTAGCAGACAGGCCTCAGACCCTGTGGAAATTTAGGGTAATGCCTTGATTTGCACACAGCGTATGCCGCTCTTCCTCGGGAACCTCTGTCTGGCTAAATTGTCCGATAAAAGGTGTTACTTTAAAACGCAGGAAGAAGCTGATAAAAAAGGCAAAGTTTTACATGCAGTAGGAGGCACAACAGGTCCTATGATATATAATCATATTTAAACCATTTTAGGGAAACAAAAAGTTTTTATTTTGTGGAAAAAGCTGTTGTTCATTCAGTGGCTGGAGTTGGACCGTGTTACTCAAGAACAGTATAACAACACTTTTAACGGGAAATTAAAGTGAATTGGAAGGGAAAAACGAAGTTTCTTTCCATTTTTGAACTTGATGCGCTTAATATAAAGGCAGAACTTGGGTTTTTACTTTTTCTCTGTGGAACCATGACACACAGTAAAGGTGGGAGTGGAGCTGTTGGGGGCCCTCAGCAGCTCCCCATGCAGCCAAAGCGATGGGAGCAGAGGACAATGTAAACTTTCTGTCACATGCATAAACAAGAGCCGGCTCAGGTTTCGGTGCACGGTCAACAGAAAATCGCCCTCTGCTTCCTAGAGAAAGTATTTGTGTAATTTGTTTATATGAGATTCCATAGGTCTAATGGGGGAATGGCTTTTTCCACAATCACACTACACCTGAGTTCAATTTCACCCACACCGGCTGATCGTAAAGATGGCATACCAGAGAAGGAACAGTCTGTCTTTCTCGTCTGTGTCTCAATTTAATTTCTCAGCCTTCCCCTCTCACAGTCACATTCCTTCCCAGGCCCCCTCCCTCTCTCCCTCCATCTGTTTTAGTCCCTCTCTTTGAAGGATAGCTGCACAACATAATTATTCAACGAATACACACTGAAGTGTCCCTTTGGCGCAAAGAAAACATTTTTTTATTCAGTTTGCTGCAAGTGGAGGATGGCGTGACCTGTCAAAGATTTGAAAACAAGGGACATCCAAATCTTTCTTCAAAAAATGTTTACATGTATTTTATTGTGGACAGATAATGAAAAAGTCAAAGGAACTTTTTTGAGTATTTACACTGTTGTTCATGTTCCCATGCAGTACACACACCCCCTATGCACAAGTGATCAACTACGGTCTATCATATCCTGTTTCTCCAGCATCATCATGTGTTCAACAGCACTAAAAAAGGCTCAGCAGAACCTTCTGCAAGAACCAGAGTGTATAGGAGAATAGGCCCTGACACGTGTTTGCTTTTTTGTGCCCTTTAATTACATATTCACATAGCTATTCATCTCAAATAAGTTTCTGAATGTGTGTGTCTTCCTGTGTCTGTTTGTGTGCATGTGTTTGCATTTGTGTATGTGTATATGTGTTTTAAAGAGTAACACGCTTGCATTTCACATGCTCGCACCTGAAACAAGCATTGTTGCTTTGAACTTGGAGGCAACCCAGAGGAATGTTTGTGGGGTTTTTTCTTTCTTCTGCTCTATCTGCTCTAACTTTTATTTTACCTTCGCCACTTCTAATTTACTGAATTCTCTAGGTGTTAATTTGAATAAATTCTGCTTCTGTGGACTTGAAGTTGGAGTAAATGACTCTGCATCATGCTCTGATGCACACTGATTGGTCCTAAAGTACTGTTCATATCTCGGTGTCAAGGGTCAGTGCAGCAAGGGCCAAACATTTGCCAAAGAAGTTGAGCAGGTTGCCAGAGCTGACTTGTTATTTCCAGTTCGCGTCCAGCACCACACACACTGTAAGATCTGTGGCCAGAAGTTACCGATATGAGGTCAACGCTGCTGTTGCCTCCTCCAGAACAGGCAGGAGTTTGGAATTTTAAGTGGGCTGAGACCAGTTTTTTAAGTGTTGATCCCACAAAATATCTGAGGGACGGCAGATTTATGCATGTGGTCTGGATCTTTTGTTTAAGAATGAGGCAACAAAGCATGACGTGATCATTGCAAAACAGTGCTATTAACAACTGCTGAAAGATGTGTTGTGAGCAGAATCTGGATTCCTTTTTAGTCTGTAGAGGGAAAATGGCCTGAAAGGAGACAACTGGGGAGGATAAAATGGATAACTTAGCCAAATAAATGATGGCCATGAATGTGTCTGAGCATTTAAAACTGAATTGCTGTTCATTTATTACCGTGAGCGTACCTGTGACTCCACATCATTGTTGCATTTTTAAACTTCACCGGGAATCTGAACATAGCAAGGCTCGGGTGAATCCATCTCTCTGTGCGCGTGCGTATGCCTGTGCATGTGTGCATATGTGTGTGTGTTCCTCATTCTTTGTTACTCCCATCTTTTTCTCCATTCTGCAACACATACAGATGTGGGATCGTTGTTTGCTTTTCTTGCCAAGCAAAAATGCTTTCTTCTCTTTCTGATCCGCTTTGGTGTTACTTGACAAGTACATGCATGTGTGCGCGCATGTACGTGCGTGTGTGTGTGTGTGTGTGTGTGTGTGTGTGTGTGTGTGTGTGTGTGTGTGTGTGTGTGTGTGTGTGTGTGTGTGTGTGTGCGTGCGTGCGTGTGTGTGTGCAAGAAACTTCGTGAGCAAGTGCTAAACCTAGTTTCTTGCTGAGTGCTGCTGAAAAAGCCCAGGTTCACAATAATGAGCAAGATTGACAGACATTGTACACACACACACACACACACACACACACACACACACACACACACACACACACACCTTTTTCCTAATTTACATTCTTGCGATTGCTGTGACAAGTAATTCTGCAATCTTTGGGATGACTGGATCAAATCTAAGCCTGGGGGAAGATAGATTTATTTAGAAAAAAATAGTAAATAAATTAGACCAACGCACTTTATAAATACCATGATAATGTGCTACTGACCTGTAAGTGAATACCTGTATCTAAAAGAACCTCACACACATTTTTGTAAGATATAAAAGTCTGTTGTTGGCCAACAATGTCTCTAATCGTTCCTGGAATATTTCAATTTATATATGACATTCTTTCCCAATTTTTTTTTTTCAATTTTCTTCCATTCACATTTTTGCAGTATTTTAAACCTATCTGTATGCAGAGCTATTTTTATAGCTGACACATTTCCTGTATGCAGCCCTGACACACTGTAAGACGTCTCCCTCTAAAATATACATTTATTTATCTTGAATCAATTATTCTTTAATTATAATTCCACAACGAAGAGCACAGCAGTTGATCTGATAACACCAGCAGGGGTTCCATGTGTTCAGCCCGTTTCCATTCCTCAGATGCGTATCTGCGACATTTAACGTTTCGCCGTTCTTGGCGAGCAGCAGCCAGGGAGGTAACCCGCAAGCATATTTCAGCCCGTTATCATCAACAGGCCATCAGACATCAGCGCTTTCAAGTCCTTCATTTATACACGAGGTAACATTTGCCTGAAAAGCATTTCACAACTCTGCAAACAATCATCAGTGGATGGATGGATGGGTGACTGGGAGCCATTATGTGCTAGCTGTCGAAATTTTCTAGGTTTAAAAACGTTAAACGTGTGTGTTCTCAGGGGTGCCAGAAACAGAAATAGACTCTATCTCACAGCACATTTGGCTGGAATTGTAGTTACCTGTTTGACGCGGCTTCATCTGCGACCTGTGCGACCATTGAACTTTAAAAGAAAGGAAGCAAAAAAAAGAAAATCTATCCATTTTAATCCGTCTGCTAAGTGGCTGCTCTAAATTACTGTCCAATCAGATAGCAGCTGATAAGTGTGGCATGTAGCAGTTAGCTTGGCACTTGCGCGGCGCTCCGTGCTTTGTTGCAGGTTTGTTCGCTAGCAGCTTTGCAGGAGTCTGGAAGAGGGATCATCCAGCTTTCATCTTATCACTTTGCACGGTGACACAAGCTTCAAAGAGAACCGGTCATTTTACTGGCAGAGCTGTGTGTGTGCCTGCGTGCGTGTTTGTTTGTATGTTTTTGCGTGTGTCTGTGTGATCTATCGACACATCACCAGAAAGCTGTTCCAGGCTCTGGGACTGTCTTTAATAAGGACAAGGGTATGGCTTCAAAGAGCTGCAATTCAATCTAACATGTGCGGAAGTAAACACATGCACGCACACAAAATCACACACACGCACGCCCACGCCCACACATGCACACACACACACACACACGCATGCATGCAGCATTTCAACCCAGTTTGCAATTTGGCAACATTTTCTTAACCTTCATAGCATGACTGGAAGAGACAAATGGAGATCCAAGAATGTGGAACTTTGACAACTGGTGATTAAAAAGAGCAATCTAACAAAACATTGCACGAGTTCACCTGTCTCTAGGCTCAAGAAAGAAAACTTTTCTGCTAATAAATGTTTTTATTTTTCCCAAGATATCATTAAGCATAAATTTATCACAAGCTGTGTCGACCGCGGTGTGCAGAGCACGTCTGTCTCGTAAGTATAGCAAACACTCAGCCGCAGATACTGGTGCCGGTGTGCTGAAAGAAAAATGGACGCTAAATAAAAAGGAGAAATGTCGGAGCAAACTTCATTCCACACGATATTGCTGTCATTTGTAATAGTTACCTTGCACTTGTGGTTGTCCGCTGTTGGAAATCGATTGCTCCACAAGACAAATATCTGGGATTAAAGTTACAAATCCACATTTTTAGATTGATTTTGGCAAAGAACGTGAGATATTTTTCATGGAAGCACTGAAAGACTGAAAGAGTTTTTGAAACTCGAAATCAGCAGAGGCCTGGAATTGACCCTCGAACCCTTATCAGGAAATTCTTCATGCTTTATACTTTACGAGCGCTCGCGAGCCCAAGATTGGTTGTGTGCGTATGCGTGCGTGCGTGTGTGCGCAGTTGCACATGTGTAACAGTGTAACTTCACTGCCTTTGAGCTGTGCTAAGGTGTGTTTAGCTTTGAAGTTTTCCCTTGCTTTTATAAAAAAAAGTTTAGTTAGAGGCATGAAGTGTTGGAATGTGTGTGTGTGTGTGTGTGTGTGTGTGTGTGTGTGTGTGTGTGTGTTTGGTGGCCAGCTCAGTGGATATGGTTCACCTTGCACTGGCCACCTGTAAACTATCGACAGAAATTAGCCTCTTTAGACTTGATGGGTTGCAGAACACAAGAGGAAGGGGTGCTGAGAATATGGTAGAAGGGATGGTTTTGGTTGGTGGTGACTCTGTGTGTGTGTGTGTGTGTGTGCGCGTACATGTATGTGAACATGTGGAGCCTAACAGAAAAGTCAAATGGAGACACACCATGTCTATTTTGTATAGTACAAGCTGCCCTACCACACCAGTGAATCACTGGATTTAGAAACCTCGGACTGGTGTGTGTGTGTGTGTGTGTGCGCATTTTTGTGTATTTGGATTATTTAACGTCTGTAACATGGCAGCAGGCCCAGCTGTGTCAGAGTTTTCCTCTTACTAAACACACACAAGCGGGACTCATTACGCTCAGCAAACAAATAAGTCATTAATACCAGCCTGCCGGCTCCACACTCCCAAATAAGGGCGCGTAGTCCTACATTTGCACACGTGTGAACGCGCTACCAACCTCTCCCATTCCCACAGTGTCCAAGGCTCCTATAGGCTGGAGTTTGGGACTAGCGAGACTAATGATGTGGTCTTTGTGTTCCTACTTCCTGTCTTTTGCTGGAGGACTTCATGTGCTGGAGTCATGTGGCCCCGATTAACGTCCATATCTGGGAACCCCGGAGCAGGACAGCCTCACGCTGATAGACACAAACACAAATTAGATAAAAAATAACTTCTGTCCCTAATCAGATATTTGATATTATTCACCAGGAGCGGTGGAAATGCTAAGCAATTGGCTCCTTTTTTAGCTTTTCTTAAGGGGTCAGTGTGATGAGGCCTTATTGGTCTTGTTGTTTACCAGCCAGTGGCCTCAGTTCCAGACCTACCAGATAAAATTTAGGTTGTTTGCTTTCTGTTGTCTTCTGAATTTAAAAATCTGACAGTATAGCGCACGAATTTGAATCCGTTGGCTGCAAACTGGTGCTGGAGTTCGCTCAAAGATCCAAACATTTGAAATGGTCTCTGCATTCAAATAACTTACACTACTTAATGAAACCTGCCAAAGTACAATCTATAAATTCTATCCCAACCAAGTTGAAAAGTAAATGCAATTTTTATTGTTTGCCTTTTTTTTTTCTTAGTATTGCAAAAGGGAATGCTGGAGTGTGTTTGTCTTATTTGTAGGGTTTAAAAACAGTGGACCAGTTGTGACCCGTCCGGACCTAATCCGATAATCTCTTGCTGATGCAATAATATGTTAATACATTTCATTTATTTCTGATAACTGAACTTCTTGCTGGTTAACAGGTTTATTCATTTAGAAAGTTAGTGTTCTTCAGCTGTGCAGCCTGAAAGTGTGTGTCCATGTGTGTGGAGCTGTTCTACGAGGGGAAATTGTTAGCAAATGGGCTCCAACTGCTGGCCTTTTAGCTTTGCAAACACAACCTGGAGCCCTCTCCACACACCCCCCTTCAGGCCCCCAACTTCCACCCCCACTTACATAGGCCTCTTACATACTGTTCACCTGCCCAGTTACCCCAAGGCTTCTCATCCCTCTGCCCCTCACCTTTTTTTTTTTTTTTTTTGAGGGGGGAGCCGCCCATTTACTTAGATATTTCCATAGTTATTCATCATTCCCCCTCCTGCCCTCTCTGTGTCTCCTTCTTCACACACAGAGGGCCATTCCTGAGTGGGTAAATAGAGTAAATTGGGGCTGACCCCCCAGGGTTAGCAGGGGCCATGCTCTCTTTTTATGTCAAAGCCATATGAAGGCTGATTGGTTGATTGCGCTGCTCTCCACTTCCAAAAGGCTCCCTTGTGCAGCTGTAATTGCCCTATCGTGTATGGGCGCACACACCCAAATGCTCAGCACGCACACACTTGCAAGCGCGCCCATACGTAGTTGTCGACACACATTCTTATAGTGAAATGACTTAATTGGTGTTAATTGCATAATGACAGTAGTGAATTGGACCTGGGTCAGAGGTGATGCAAGTCTAAGTGAGGGGGATGGAAAAAGGATGTGGAGAAGATGTGAGAAAAAGGCTGGCACTTCTACTCCATCACAGTGGCCCGCTCACTCCTCCCCCGGTGCCCGTACTCAGACATCCTTGACTTGATTGCAAAGGGCCTGTAGGGATGACATGCACACACACACACACACACACACACACACACACACACACACACACACACACGCACACACACAAGCACACGCACACACACATACAAGACAGACATCCCATTGCGGTGTGGAGGGATGCTCTATACGCTTAACATGCGGATTCAATTTGACTCAATCAGCGTGTGTGTGTGTGTGTGTGTGTGTGTGTGTGTGTGTGAGTGTGTCTCTGTGTGTAAGCGTGCATGTGGGTTGTGTGGCAGCTGAAAGACCTCTATTGGTGAAAACGTTTAAGCCATCATCATTAGAGACATGTTGGTACAGAGATGTGTTTTAGTAAAGGACGTAATTGGTCCGTCATAGTGCTGCGTAATCTTCTCATATTCTATCAAAACAGCAAATGCTTTTGGCCATAATGGGCATGTTTAAGGTGGGACCTTCCTAAACATAGCACTTTATGCGAACAGCGGATGACGTGTTTGTGTGTGTGTGTGTGTGTGTGTGTAA
>CAAE01014991.1:102234-127442 GCA_000180735.1 Tetraodon nigroviridis
ACCGATTATTATAGATAGTAAAAATTGATGGAAGTTAAAGAGAAGATGGTCCCGAGATATGACGTAGCACTTCTTTTCACCCTCTCAGTATATAGAACGGCTCTATATTACATCCATCCATCATTGGTTACACTACAATCCCTACAATCTTTTTCCTAAAACATTTATGAGAGAAGGAAGCGTAATTAGCAGCCAGAGTCTGACGTACATGTATTAGTGTCATCAGCGTCTCTATATGCCACGCTTGTACTTGTAAAGACCAGCGCACCTCATCATAGGCTGCTATTCTTGGAGTGATGTTTTGTGTATGTCCGGCCTCTTTTCACTCTTTAAGTGGTTTTTTGGAGCTCGGATGATAGATGTGTGAGTTCCAAAGAAAGACGTCCCCAACAGCCCCTTTTACACACAAAAGGAAGCCTATCAATTGCAGCTTTTCCCGAGTTCACAGTGTTCAGATCTGTGTGTGTGTGTTTGTGTGTGTCTGTGTCTGTGTGTGTGTACATTGTGGGCCTTGGAAGCTTTAGGCGTGCATGTGTAAATACCTCCGTGTGTGTCAGAGCCGTCACCTGTTCCTCGAGCTGCGTGCGTGCCGTGTCTCTGGGCGAGCCTTTGATCTGGCCCACAGGAGATTCCTACAGTGTGAAATAGCTGCAGCCAGATTTAGTCAATGAAAGAGCAGCTTTTAACCACTGTTATTACCCTCATTTTTTTAAACATCACCTCTTGTTTGTGCGTCTGCCTCTTGTTCTCTTGTTCTGGTCTCGGCCCGTCTCTGTCATTTCCTACTTCCTTACGTGTGCGTCTGAATGTGCTGGTGAGCATGTACATCTTGGCTTGACAAAGCTTTTTTCTTTTTTTAGCCAAAGAATCTGTAAAGGCTCAAAGCACGGTGCTGTTTCCTGATTATCTGTGCTTGCCCAGATTGTAATGTTCAAACACTCCCAAAGAAAGACCCAAACTATTTGAGTCTATCTATCGTATTGTAATTATAGGGGGAAAAAAACCTCTTCTGGGAGGTCTTTTGCTCATAAACAGCCTCTAAGTTACGTTGTTTAAGTTAAAGCACAACACACGTGCTGCATTTGGCGAAGCTAAGGAAAACAGATCATGTGAGCGGTGGAGGAGAGGAAAAAAACAGTTTAGTCCTCACGCCTGCTTGGTTATGTTTGTGAGACGAACGGCGGTCTCGACCCACTCCACGGCCAGAAGTGTCCTGGGAAAGCTTCACTCCGAATCAACAATCTGTAAATTCGACTTGCTTTGGTGTCATATAGAACACAAACACCGGTGCTGACTTCTACCTTGCTTCGGAAGGTGAGTTAGACCCCTTCCGCTCTCTGACACCAGTGATGTACAAGAAAAAGTGGACACAAACCGTCTCTGTGTCCATTTTTTTTTTTTTTGTCTCTAAGAGCAGATGCAGACAGCTGTCAGTTGTCATTACAGTAAAGTGGGCGAAAGATGTGAAGCACGGCCTTAAAACAGAGCCACTTGGCTGTGTGGGGTGGTGTGAGTGACGGTTGAAAGTCACAGTCTGTGACCTGAGAAAGCTCCTACTAAACATCAGCACATGACCTTGCTCGGGAGGCCTGAATTCTTTCGGCCTTAAGCTGATACTATTCCCACCACCACCCAGACAACATGGGCCGAGTTCACACACACACACACACACACACACACACACACACACACACACACACACACACACACAACAGTATTTATGACTTTCTGGAAATCTAAACACATTTCACACACTTTCACAGGTCATTGAAGGGCAAACTATCAGCCTCTGCATTATGAGCTTTAGTTATGAGTCAGAAGAACCGGAGCTGAAAGCGATCATAAGTTTTCCAGATTGTGATGTTCCAGGATTTCAAAAGCAGAGTGAGGACAGGTTTACATACAGTAAATTCTCATCTCGGCTTTTTATCATCCTTGGCTCCCATAACAGCCAGTGCATCATAACCTGTTATATCTGTTCCACGCTGAGACTAAACGGGTAGTTCAGGCCCCAGCTCTGTCAGCACGGACGCCTTTTTCGGCGCTTATTTAATGAGCACCATGTCTTTGAGCTGTAAATTTTACAGAAATATGAGGCATTTGTGCGGACTAATGAGGATTATTTACTCCCCGTCTGTGCACAGAGCCAAACTTCTGTCACATTCTACGATGCTTATTTATGATCCACAGCATTTCCCTTTAAGTTTCACGGCCAGGGCCTTCCACCGTGTCACACGGAGCCCTCCAAAGGGCTGTTAAATGTTCAAGATGGCCGGTTGTCAGGGCTTGAAGGCATTTTTGGCCTGCTCCTCCCATTAGTTGCCCCTTTACACAATCCTAGACTGGCCACGTGCAACACGTCTTTCCAGGAAAATGGGGTTATCTAAAAAAACGATCTCTAAATTTTGTTCTTGTTTACATTTCCATAGGCAACAATGTGTGGTTAAGACATTCAAAGGATGAATGCAAAAGTAGAACCTTAACTTCTGCAGCGTATGCTTTGTCCTCTTGTCCTCTGCAGACAGAAGGTCATTCCTAAAGTTTTGGACTGAAGTTAGATTCGAGTAGCATTTAGCAACCAGATTTTAGTGCTTCCTGTCTCTCTTTCCCCCCAAACTGTTTTCATTTTCTGCATTTTATTTCAGTTTGCTGCTTTTAAAGTCACCATCCTGTATTTTTTTCTTCACTTCTTTTCTCTCATCCACTATCGCCCAGGTCAGACTGAGGTATGGTATCAATCGTAGACCACCAGGCCTTGTGAATGCCTCCCTCCTTATCCCAAGCGTATATCCAATGTGTTTCATGTCCGGGGGCTACGCTGACCCCAGGAGCACTAAACTGACTTTGCCAGCAACATGATTGGCTCTTCCTGAGACCAGACTTAAATAGCATTAAGCACCCAAGTGCAGCTGTGCTAGCACAAACACATTCACTTGACTCGACATCCACCTCCACTTTGTCACGCCGGCTCAGGCTTTTTCGCAACGAATGCAACCTGGCCAGGGTGCGTTGGTGCCAAAAAAACAGACAATAAGCCACAAAACAAATTCTGCTCAAAAGTGATGGATGGAAAAATGGAGGCATTGTTAGCACTGGATAGGCAGAGACTTGAGTGTTTGATGACCAAACACAAATCCCCGCTGACTGTGTAAATCTCTGTCTGAACCTGTCTCCCTCAAATACTTGTAGATACTAAACAGACATTATTATTGGATTTGTTGACACAAGTGTCCTGCGCACACACATCCGCACACACACACACACACACACACACACACCAGCATGCACGCGGTAAAGGTGAGCCAGTTTTTTTCTCCGGAGCAGATTAAGATCTGAAGGATTCCCGTTATTTGCTTAACTGGTTCAAATAATCCTAAATAGATCTGAGATGACAAAGCCCAACCATTTGTAATCCAGCCCCAGCTTCGTTGTCTCCATGCCCATTTATAGCAAGCGCACGCACCCACCGGACTCCCAGGATTCCTTGCATAGGTTTCAGCTTTACAGCTGCATTTCTGTGGAATGTAGGGGGTCTTTCTGCAAAACACATCAAAAATGTCATCAAAAATGTTAAACTAAATTATAACTGTTGAGGACCTCTAACTGTGACAACATTAGCACCAACTGTAGCATAGGATAGACACAGGTGTGTTTGTGACACAAAGTCAATTAGAGAAGATTATAGGGAAGCACAGTTATGTGTTTGCATGGTTTTATGAAGGCCTGTTCCCCAGTTGTCTTGAAAATGTTGATCCACGATCCTTTGGGGGTCACTCTGCTCCCCCTATATGCTATAAATGTAAGAAATATAACATCTGTCATTCTGCGCATTTTTTTTCCATATGCCTGTGATGTTGAGTGTTTGAAGAGCAGAGCGGTCATAATTTTTTAGCATTACGCTATAAAAGTGTTCCTGTTTCCGCTAAGGTACGCCATGAGTCAAAGCTTCAAAGCAAACTTAATGCCACCACACTCCCTCCCTCCCCTACCCACATGAGGTGCTCCACAGCACCCACTCCCTTTTTTCTTTTCTTTTTTTAATGGGGGTGAGAGGCCGTTACCGTGTCATTCGGCATGGCCTCTTATCGAACCATCAGGCTACCCTCAGATTCTCTTTCCAGATGGAGGTGAGATAGGGCCTCAGAGGCCCGGACCCCCACAGACACTAAGCGCATGGAGGCCTCCGCTGATCTCCTACCTGATGGAGGTGCTTTAATGTGGACTCGGGTTTCACTCGTCTCCCCCGTCTGGCTGGGCCTGCACCAGTTTCAGGAAGCAGGCACGTAGAGGCCTGGAATCCGATTGGCTGCCGCTGCTCCACTTGAAGGTTTAGCTCTGGGTCAAGGTGATGTTATGGGAGACGAGCTCATGGGGGTCTCAACGCTGTTCCCACTCGGCAAAAAAGGAGGTACAGGTACCCGCAGCTGGCCCGCAGACGAGCTCTTCACATTTCTTTCAGCAGCGTGAGCGCCGCTACTTGTATCCACCTCAGTGTGAAGGAGAGGAAAACAGAGGGAACATTCATGTGGAGTGACAGAAGAGCCTGAAGGAGCAAATAAGTAAAATTAGTTGGAGGAGCTTGTGTGAGTTATTGATTGCAGAGGAAGGGGCTCTCTTCTACATGGACCAAGGATGTAACCTTGTTTCATTCACGTGCATTTCAAAATTTCAGCAATTTATGCGCCTTTGCGTGTCAGCGGGGGAGGCAAGGCTTAGCTCAAAATATGTCAAAAACAACGCGTCCTGCAGTCCGCCCATATCATTTGTTTGTTGGCACACCTCTGCCTGTCTCAGGAAACTCACCGCCATTCCACAGAGAGCTCTCCATCATTCCTCACAGGATTAGAGACAAAGACGAGAGACCGAGTGAGGGAGAAAGTTCAAGGGGAGGGATCGCTCGTTCGCTTCGTAGCTGGCGGAAGCTGTGGTATCTCTCCTTCTCTGATAGTTTCATCCGCACAGCACTGCACAACAGTTCAGGTGAAGCCTGAACTGTGTATCCAAGTTTTAATACAAATTTCTTTTACGCATGACTCAATAAATCAGCGGTCAACACCACCTCGTGGTGTTCGTAGAGAGGAAACCAGCGTTTGTCAGCAGGATTGGTTAACGTTGAAGTAGCCAGAGGGGGATCAGTTCTAAAACCCCCTCATACACACGATAGTCTGGATACTGTTGTCTCTGAGATGGGGGCTAGCGGCAGCGGGGCCCATGTTTACCGGTCTCATCAGCACCTCTCCGCTGGGCACCTCTGTGGCTGCCTCACACTTGATTTCACCCAGCGTGTGTTTGCTCAGATGAAGGAAATTATGTAATTAGCCTTTGAGGGATTGTTTTCTTTGACTCTTTACCCGCAGACTCTCCCACCGCTACTCTCTGTCACCTCCCCCTCTTTCATTTTTTGCGCTCCATCTCTTTCCATCCTGTGGCAGCGGGAGATGGCTGCGATTCCGCCACGCCCGTGTCAGTTTTTGTACCTCATTAACTGCTTTTTTGTAGAGGCAAAAGAGAGTTCTGAGCGGGTGGATGAGGGCCGAGGGGAAATGGAAGCACTGGGTGTGCAGGAGTCATGTTGGGCTTCACTGGTTAGGTTGAAAGCTGGTAGATTGGTGCTGGGGTATACACGAGCGCTATCGAGGGGGAGGAAAACCTGGCATTTTGCTCTCTAATTCCAGTCGGCCTGGAGGCCTGGAGCACTAAGAAGGGCCTCACTGTTGCTCTCTGGATCAGCCAGGTATTGCTTACATAAAAAGCAAGTGAAAACAGCTGTAGGGATAATTAGCTTGATTCTCCATTACATGCCATGAGGGCCAATAACGAAAAAATGGAGTCTTGTTTGGGTTAGAACTGCAGTCCCAACCAGGAGGAAGTTGTAAAAGTCAGGCAGAAAAGAAAATAAGAAAACGAATGAGACGGGGGAAATGGAGAAATATAGGCCATTGAAGTGAACGATTGGAGTAATTGTTCTAGAAGATGTTCACTCTTTCTGGGATGGCTTGGCGTCAACCTAGAATGATGTCAGCATGCATGACAGACTTCCTATTTCTTTACGTACTGCCTGCTCCAGAATTGGAGTTTTTATGTCATAACTAGCCAATAAGGTTTTAGTTGCTCTTTTATTACATTCGTTCCAATGAATGAAATTTAATTTTAACAACAAATGTGAAACCAGCGCTACATCATCCAGCTGCGTACAGAGAATTTAGGGTCCACAGTTAGCTGTTTTTCATCGTTGGCCAAATGTTACGCTCCCATTTGCCACATCCTGAATTTGACCCCCCAAAATCTGAACCCTTAAACTGTGATATTATTTTCCCTCGAGTTGCAGGACAGCTAGCACAGGGCTCTAGTAAATGTAAGGAGCAGCACTTTAGCATTCAAAACTCTGCAAGGACTCATTTAACAGACGGTTTACACAAGGAACTGTCAGCTCAGCTTTCAAGCCTGACGGTGACGGACACACGTACACATCCGAAACAAACAGTGCAGATCCTGTGGAGCGCTTTAGCACTTTGACACTGAGGTAAATATCCAGGCTTTATACTTTTTCACTTCTTGCTTTTAATGACTTTTCCATGACTTTTCCATAACCTTTCAGCATATTTCCACGACTAAAATAAAGACTTCATTGTCCGCTGACATTTTTGTTTTTTCCAAACAAAGTTCTTGTCTTTAAAAAAAAAAGGGCTTTGTATAAAACATAAATGACAGGGTTATTTGCTGTGCATTTTCTTTTGTCTGGTTTTAACCAAATAGGGAAAATCAAATTTAAAAATCAAATAAAACTTAAACCTTGCATTCTTTCAAAAATATGTCAAAAGGTATTTCTAAGTGTTTGTGTCAGCTCAGAGGTACACAGTCCAGAAACATTGTTTTAATGGAGCACATATGCAAAAGCTGATTTATTATTCCACAAAGTTAAAAGGAAACAGCCTATTCTGATGAACTTTGACCCCTGCTTTTTTAAAAACGCTGCAGTAAAAGTATTTTATTTTTGTGTAAGTGAGATAAGCTGTTCTGAACCCAGAGCTACTCATTTTATGCACTACTTAGGAATGAACTTTGACTCTGGAAAATTTAAGCACAGGCACAGTAAAAGTACTTTTGAGCAAATAGCATAAGGGGCAATAATTCATGTCATCTTTGAGACACCAGCCCGTTTATTGTGAAATAAATTTGTACATTTGAGATTTTAGGGAAGCCAAATGACAACACGATCTGGCTGGAATAAGGAATTTACTACACCCAATTTCATAAACTTGCTAATAGGAACAGCAGGTTAGCAGCAGCAGCAGGTGCTGCTGCTAACCTGTCTGGGTCTGGACATCTGCCACCACAAACCGAGCTTGAATCTTTAAGGGGACTTTTTATGATTAGCCCTGCACATACCATTATGTGATGCATCACAAAGAAGGTGACATTTTTGATAAATAGCTGTGTTTCAGGCGTTTTTCCTCCGGTAGCCCTGTGCTTTAGAGAGCAAAGTGTAATAAATCAATCATTTCCTCGTCTCCAGACTGTGAGTGAACTGCGATTAATATGAGAAAGTGTTCACCCTGTCGAATCCCACCATCCAGCAAGCAGAGAGCGGAGGAGTGGCAAGGAGGACCAGGGTTATGCAGGGAGAAGATAGGAATTTGCTGATTTGAGTTCAGGAGAGTTGAATGCTGCGAGAGGAAGAGGGAAGATTTATTCTGACAGTCTGTGGTATGCAGCGATAAACTGGAATCCTTGATTGAGAATAAAATGTAGAAAAAGTTGTAAATGGTATGTACTGGTGGCAAAACATAAATGCCAGGGTGCTATACTATAACCAGGATAAAACAAGAACATTCTTTTTAACCTAGTTGCACTTTGGAGCCTGTAATCAACACAAACCTTAAATCAGAACCAGAAACATGTATGTTTCTGTGATTTCCTGCATCCCTAAAGCTACATGAAACATGAAACAAAACAACAGCAGGAGGCTTTGCTCCTGATCTTCCAGGTGGGTGTCGAGTGTTAATAGTTTTATCAGTAGCTGCTCCCATCAATAATCACTTCACACTCTGGATACTAACGCAGCGATTTATCACATTCCTCAGGCTGCCAGACCTCTGCACATCATCTGTTGTCTGCTGGAATCCTGTTTACCACTTTCAGATGTTAGTTCCCCTGCGTTGCTCCCAGGGAACCTGACCTTAGGTCCAGTTTAGTCTGTGTCTGTGTGATTACCTTCAGCTGAGTTTGGAGACAAAGCTGAACCTGCAGGTCTTTGTGACATTTGCTGTTGTTTTTTTGTGAAGCGCACGTCGGCCTCGTGTCCATCCTCACGTCTTTTATGGTTGATGATGTGAAAAAGTTTGACCTAGAGCAAAGACAGCTTCAGGCAGAACACACCATGCCATTTTGACACGTGTTAAAGAGGCATTTGCGAGTTCATAGCACAAAGTTCTTGAGCTTCCTCATTAGCGGCGTGAGAGTGGGCGTCACACGCGGGTTTTGCGTTGTAAATGCATGTATGTGTGTGTGTGTGTGGATTCAGCGAGGTGCTGACAGAGAAGAAAGAGGAGCGGTCTTCAAACACATCCACGGGCAGCTCGGCCTCTCCATTATGCCTTGCCGAGGGCCATATTTGTTGGTTTTCTGGCCCCTGAATCATTAATTTCAAGGCAGACGACAGCAAACGAAACCTGAGACCAGCACATGACATGCATGCACAAATTCACATGCGCGCATCTGCGTGTGCTGACGCGCATTAGATCACGCAAAGAAGGCTTTTTGTGGGTGTGCGCACACACACACACACACACACACACACACATACACATACACACAAGGAGGCCGTGTTGCATAACAAATGATGGCACTTAAATTGCGGGGCATGTTTATTTATTTCTGGCTGTAATGGATGGGCCTTCCCTGTGTGGCAGCCAATCAGGGAGGGACAGAAAGATTGTAAGCAGCCCTGCACAACATGACCCGTTAGCTGACGTTCCTTTTTCTTGGGGAAGGACACTGCTGTTGAACACTTCTCCTCTGGCTAAACTTTCCAGGTGGTTAGGGCCGAGTCCGCCTCCGTGAGCATCTCTGGTTCCCTCCATTAGAGCCTCTCTGGGTGACTGATGGCAGCATCTTCAGTGATCGATTGTTATTCTCAGGCCTGTTTGCTTAGCCAGCGAGGCGCCCTGAGTGGGTTCGATATATATCATTGTTTTCCTTTTTTTTTTTTTCTTCCCACAACCTAAACCTGAGGAAAGAAGTGAGTTGCTGAGACTGCCCAAGTAACAGACACTTTTTTTTTGGGGGGGGGGGTCTTATTATTAATGAGCACTTGATGTTTGGACGGCTGCCAGCTGCATTTAGGGCATTCCTAAAGAGGTCTGGAGCCTCACCGAGTAGTTGGGAGGAAAAGAAATGGTCAACTTGAATTTGACATTAAAAAAAAAAAACCTATTTGAAGCTGGTCTGAGTTACTGGAGTCACTGCAGGGAATGAAAAACAAGCTGAGCATCCGGAGCCATGTTTTGCAACTTCCTATTGCTGTTTTACAGTAGGCGTTGGCGTTCGTTTTCGCCCAGCGGCGATCCTTCGTTCTGATCAGTCTTTCTCCGCGTCTCCACAGATGCTCGCAGCGACAGCAGGTAACCAAGGCTGCTCGAGGACGAGCTGGGAAAAAAAAAAAAAAAAACCCCGCCTTCGGCTGTCAGCGGGTCATTTAGGAATGTCACCCGACCTTCGCTGACGAAAGCAAAGTCCCACTGTGGAAGAAAGCCCATCCCTCCATCATCAGTCATCAGTGCCCAGCTTCAAAGTATTGGCAAATGGGCCGCTGCCTTTATTTCCCCGGCTGTTTTCAATAGAGCTAGCTGGGCCTTTTCTTTTCTTTATTAGCAGTACTGTGGCACAACAGCTTTCTGGCTCCGCGGCCGCCACCGTCCACCACCGGTGCGGCTGCGCTGAGTCCGGTGGATCTCTTCGCAGACCCCTGTCAGCCTCCCGACAGCTTTTTAACGCCACGACTGTGTTCAGACTTCTGCTGCTGAAAAGCAAACTTTTGTAAAAGTCACAACATGGACCTCAGAATCCACAACCCGCAGAGACCTTCTCGACGTGCCGTTGCCAAAGGAGACAGCCCTGTCTGCTGGGACAAATTACTGACATGGAACTGCTTCTGAATCAGTCGGACTGTCCGCAGAAACCGCTCCAGAAGAGATGAACGTGAAAACAACAGAGGCCCCAGAAAGCAGCGCGGCAGATCCACCCGCACAGCTGTTTGACAGGAAGGGGAGAAACTGGTGGCCTGGAATCACTGAAGAACATCCTGTCTCTGTGTTGCTCCTCATGTTCTTGTGACCTGCTGTGCATTCACTCGATCGTCTCTTTGCTTTTACTACACCTGAAACACATTTGAGTGCCACTTTTGTTGGGTTTTTCTTTTGTATCTTTATACTGTGATGGAAAGGATTCTTTTGTTTTCTATTTCTTGGTGCAGTGGACCTGAGTGGAGCGCTGGTTTCCACAGTACTGGACCTCTGCTGCTGACCAGAACCTACAGGGTCTTATGTTTCAAATGAAGTTTCTATTCTACCTTTTTTTTTTTTGCACCACATGTACGAGTTTGTGCTGCTTCGTGACTATGAGGGCTGTTTTTTGGACGGGGTAACACTTTTCACCCGCGACTTGTTCCACAGTGCTTGCAGTGGTCAGCTTGCATTTTTTTTTCTCTCTGTTTGAATAAAACTTGTGTGCTAAAGAAGTCTGCGTGCAAGTCTGTGTTTTTACTCAGATGATAAAATGAACGATAAAATTTACTGCATTATTGGTAAATATAAACGCAACAATGCATATTTTCACAAGCACGGAGCCTCCCCCCTCACTACCACCCCTAATGGCGACTAAAACAATAGAGTTCCCTCACTGAACAAGAAAGAATTTTCTCCAGTTTTCATGGTCTACCAGTTCTCTTTCTCATAAACTCAGCCAGATGTTGCCCAGTTTTTTTTTTTGTTTTTTCCTAAGGGAATGTGCAAGGGGGGGTGAGGGAACGGTAATGTGGCTGAGAACGTTTTTAAGTGTGCTTTGACGCCGTTGCAGGCTTGGAGCGTCCACCAGAGTAACATTACCTAGAGATGGACTTGTGAGGCCACTTCGCACTCCATTCACAGCCAGGCAGAGAGGTTGCCACCTCATGGAGACGTGTGTCTGTGTTTGTGTGTGTGTGTTTGTGTTTGTGTGTGTGTGTGGCAGACTTTTTTTTTTTTTTTTTTTTTACCACGGCAGAGCTTTAATGTCTCCAAAACAATGCAGGAGCACAGCAGGGGGTCAATAGGTGCTGGTAAAACAACTGGTTTTATCTAATTATTGAAGTATTTAAGAGGAAATTCCAACTGTGTCAGAATGTCAATATTCACTACAGCTGGGCTGCAACAAGTCAGCTTTTAAAAAAAGGTGATGCAAACACACAGAGCGAAGCCAAGCACAGAAGCACAGATGACAGTGATGTTTTCCTGTGAGAGGCATCTTGGGGCCAATGATGTCCGACATTATCGAAATGAGGAGAATCAGCTGAAGCGTTTCTCATGGCGTTACGATGCCTCTGTTTTTCATGCTCTGACTTGAGCTGACAAGCCGGTGAAACCAAATCCAAAGGTTAGGACGGCCCCAGATATCTGCTGCTGGCTAAGATCTGGCTCCTGCCATCGCAATATTAAAAACAGTCACGTTTCAGACATTAAGACGCAGCTGCCTCTATGTCCGGTCTTTTTAAATGTACATTTAAGAACTTATTTCAGCTTGCTGTCAGTTTTGAAAGGTTTTTTGCCTTGTGTTTTATTCTGTTGATGTGCTGTCTTTGAAAACTTTCCTATAGATCACATTACATCAACAATTTCAAATGATTTATTTTAAATCCCTAAAAAGACTAAAATATCCAGGTTGATGCTCTGGGCCAAATCTTTCTTTGGGGCACACATCCAGATGTTCTGATGACTTCGCTTTTGTGTTTTTGCATTTTCCCCCCTTGTTACTCTCTGTTTCCTCAGCTCAGATGAACTTCTGCAGATTCCAGGACTCTTGCCCTTGAATGCCTTTTGTATTGCATACTAATCATCATCAGCAACAACACCGGCATCCCGGCCCTTTGACACTCTCCAGACCCCTGTTTTCAGATCACGCACCATAAAATAATTACCTCTACAATGTTCACGGGCCTCGGGTTGATGTGTGTGAGCGCACCATCTCGACCTGCTTGTCTTGATTTGGCCGAGAAGTAACTTGATCTGCTGTCAGGAGGAAAAAAAACTTCACCCCGCTCCGGTAGGGCGAGTGAGGATGGAGTAATAGCCTCGGGTGCGTTATAAGTTTATTTTAGGTAATAGAGACGCTTGTTTTGTTACAGTCTGTTCTGCCCCTCCAACCCTCTCTACCTCTCAACAGCTTTACCTACGCTCAAATTCCTACTTTTTTGAGAACTGGTGACCAGAAGAAGAAGAAGGGGGGAGAAGAAGAAGGAGGGGGAAAAATGGTGGAGTATTTGAGAAGAAAGGTGAAGCGCATGCGCCATCTGAAGGTTCACCGCCGCGCATCCACGCTGCGTTCAGGGCCGGAGTTTGCGAGAGGAGGCGTTTGCAGCAGGTGAGAGAGAGAGAGAAAGGCAGAAAGAGAGAGAGGGAGAGGGAGAATTTTCTGCACTTCAAACACACCGAGAAGACAGACAGACACACACACACACACGCACGCACGGTGTGGGAGGACGACAGACTTGGAGCCACAGCACAGCCGCGGCCGTTCACACGCCGCGCTCTCCGTCTCCCCGCGGCTCCGCTCGCCCTCGCCAAGCCGCGCCTGGAGCTCGATCCGCGCCGAAAGTTTTTTGGATCTACTGTCTGGAGCCGCTTCATTGTGGCATCTGTTTGTGTGTGTGTGTGTGTGTGTGAGAGAGCCGCCGCTGACTCACTGTTGTATGATTGTGTGGACTTTTGGAGGATTGGAGGGACTGTGCCTATTTTAAAAACCCGTTCTTGCTCAGAATGGAGAGTAAATTGCCGAGTCGTCTGAGGAGAGGATCACCGTGCGGATCTTTCTGCAGGTAAAAAAACAAACCAAAAGCAACAACAACAACAACAAAAAACGCGCTATGACCTCGGCGTGTTTGCGGCTGGAGCTAATGTTCACGACAAGATTGCTTTGTTTTGCATAGTTTGGCTGTGTTCTGGAATTTTTTAATTTACTTGGAGAGCTAATAGGGCCAAGTTCAATATCGGACACTTCCACCGGTGGAACTGGGTTGCTGTTGATAGTTTTTGGTCACTGCTTGGTGTTCCCAGAGACACACACTGATTGATTTGGTATAAAAAAAAAAAAAAAAAAAAAAAAATCTTTGGACAATTCATCCATCTCGCTGCTTTCGGCCGGCCCTCAAACCGGTTTGACGCACGGAGCGCGTTCAATGATTGTTGGATGTCCGCGTTCGCCAAGACGACCGACCTGAGGCTCCCTGAGCTGTAGCAGCACGTCGAGAAGACTCCAGATCGAATCGCCAGCGCAGAAGAAACCTCCACCTGACCTGAACTGGGATTACTGGTCGGCGATCTTCTGCTAAGAAAAAGTGGATTAAAACTTCAGGAGATCCGTGCACCCTGGTGAGTAGCCTGCACGCTGGTGTCCAATCACTGTTTCCTTTGCTGCACTTCACTGAAAGATCGAGCAGGAAGCTCGGAAATGTTCTGTCGAATTCTTGAACCTTCATAAAAGTCTTTAACAGACGTGATGTGTAAAACATGTTGTCCGTCACCACCATGGCCAGCTCTGACACTCTTCAGAAGCTGACATGCATTCAACAGAAGAATAACAAAAAAAATCATTCTCCGTTTCCAAACATTTGAAATTGGCCTGGTAAAGTCACCTTTCTCGCTTTCGTGAGCGCGCCTAAAAAGTCAGGCGCTACTCTTTTTGTGGTTCTTGCTCATCAAATCCTTTGTACCTGGCTCCCTCTCCTGGTTTTTTAAACAACAGTGTGAGCAGGAAAACGGACTTCCCACGGCGCTATTAAACGCAGATAATATTTCACCCATTAGCCGGCGCGTAACGGTGCCCTGCAGTTTGCGGAACGGTGGCAGGATTTTCTGAGTTTGCTCCACGAATCGACGTCTCATTTGCGCACCTCAAATCAGCAGAAAAGCGCAGATAAAATAGCGCTTCATCAAATAATCCCGTGCGCTTTAATGACGTGATGATTGCGCTGGGGGCCAATCCCATTTTTTTTTTGGCGTTCCACGCTGTTAAAAATCATTTGGCTGTTAGCTTTAACTTTTTTTTTTTTGTACTTTCAAAAGTGCTTGTTTTAAAGTAGGCCTCAAACGCGCCAAGCATTTCCCTGCCGTTTGCTTCAAATTAATTCGAATTTTACAACACTTTACTTATAAAAATATAGTTGGCCCAACAGAACTACCATCTCTGTTTAAAATATATCTATTTAAGGTAATTATTAGCTTTTTTTTCTTTCCAGAATGGGCCTTATTTTAGAGTCAATCACCCGGTGAAGTTTAAACGTTAAGGCTAAATTTACGCAGCTCTTGTTCCTCTTGCGTTCCAGATGCATGTTAAATTACTAAAAAAGCAAAATTTAATGTTATTTTGATAACCTGCATCTTCGACTAAATGATTAAAATATATGACCGTGTTCTACCGGTGATTACTCCTTTTTCCTGATTGGCTGAGTTTTATTGTTCTGGGGTGTTTTTTTCCTGATAATTGCGCGCACCTGTGGGACACAACGCTTAAATACATAAATATGCAAAATGAACCCGGGTCACACCTCGCCGAGTCCGTCCCGACGGAGCGCACGTCTGGCACCAGAGTCACTCACGCGTGCAGCGCAGTTACACGCAAATGAACTTCGCGTTCTTGCGGCTTTATCAGCGCCAATTAGCCGCCATGGAACCAGCGTCAAGCCGCCGTCCTCAGAGGGACCGTTGCTGCAGCTCAGGAGCGCCACAGGAACTTCACTTTTCTTTTCCCTTTTTTTTTTTTTTGAGGCGGCGCACTAAAATGAAAGCACATGCTCGTACGTGCATGCGTATTGGGTGAGTGGCGGTGAATCTGGTCCCGTCGTTCTGGAGCTACAAGTCGCGTTCTGGAAGTGGATCCTGGTGGAAAAAAAGATCCGAGTTTTTAGGGCCTCAGATTCGTGCGCGGCCCCCCTGAATGTCCCTTCACTAGTAGTATTTCCAGAAATAGATTTTCTCATGATAAACGTCAGGGAATAATTGTAATAATATTTTTAAAATACGTTTTTCGTTTTATATTTGGCTGACGTGGCTCCTTTTTGACCCTTCAGCTATCACCTAAAATATCTAAAGCCAACCTATAATGATAATAATAAAAGACTTTTCCACACATAATAAGTGGACAATCCCAGCAAGTAAAGTGTCTAACTTTATTTTTTTATAGTAACAATTTTATTTGATACGGTAGCCAAATTAACTTCCAATAAAATTAATTGTATTTTTTCAACCAGCCTTTGCCAATGTCAGTGAAACATAAACCTTTGATCCTGTTAATAACCTCCGCATCACACACATAAATGTAATTTGGCTGGTAAAGTGTAAACAGTTTAGTTTTGAATCCTGTCAGCAGCAGAGGGGCCAAAAAGGCTTCCAAACAGCCGCTCACCCACGCTCCAACGGCTCCTCCTGCCTGTGCGTGCGAACTGTTGGGAATGCGTCTACACGAAGTTGGGCGCTTCGCACACGAGCGCTAATCGCCACACGCAGAGCAACGGCCCAGTTTTGGTTCTTTCCCCGTGTTCTCCTGCTGCAAGCGACTGTCCCCTTTGTGTTTCCGCGTGCGGGAAGCGGGAAACCGACTGGTTGATGTGCATCTGTTTCTGTGTTTCTCTCCCCCCCTCAGATCAGCGGCGGTATGAAGCTGGGACTGGGCTGCGTGTGTCGGCCGCTCTGCGGGCCCCGTGGTGGCGTGTTGAACTCCAGACACTGTGTTTTCGCCTTGACACTTCTCACACTCTTCACGCAGGTGGTGGTGACGACCAACTCCTGGTGGTACGCATGAGTTTTTCTGTCCTTTATTCAACCGCCGTCTGTTTAGTGATACAGTCAGTAAAGATTGGCAGGAATTTCCACACGCAGATGAGTCACCTTCCTGAGTGGAGTAGACTTTCAGGGGCAGCCAGCTCTTTCAGCTAATGCTCATATCTTGTAACATGTTGGTGTGTATTCTGCTTTTATTTCTTTTACGAGTCAGTTTAAGCCCCTAGTGTGCGCAAGAGCGTGTTTGAGCGTCAGGGTTGGGTTGCACCATATACGAAATGAATGAAGATGCTGACTGCAGCACATTAGCTTGAGGACCTTTTTTTCTCCCCGACTTTCTTTCTGCACAGATTGCCAAACCAAAATTAGGAATAATATAGAAAAAAAACAGAATGCTGTGGCTTCTGAGTCGGCGACCAAATATGCGCAAACACAAACACTGTGTGTGACTACGCTTATGTGTTCGTGCGCGCCGATACTGTTTACCAGTCTCCATTGAGGCGCTGCTTAAAGCAAATGACCACTTTTCACATCCTGTGCCTCCGCGTGTGTTTTGGTCCATCTGCACGCTGGTGTGTCCTTATTGGAGAGAAGAGCAGGAGGTTTACAGGAAAACCTGTGCTTTCCAGGCAAGGTTTTTTACCAAAAACCAAACAAAAATGAATGGTGTCTAAAGAGCAGTTTCAGGTCAGTGTTGAAAAGATGTGGCGACGGGTCCGGTTTTCTTAAAACACACTAAACAAATCATTTGAAGGGATTTTTGCAGATAAACAGATTTTAAAAGGGCTCGGCTCCACGGACATTTAAGTTCAAAGAGCCGGATTATGGTTCCAAAGAGGTGTGTGTGTGTGTGTGTGTGTGTGTGTGTGTGTGTGTGTATGTCTGCTCACAAATTTAGAGGACACAGGTGTGAGTGATTTAAAATGTCAGAGCAGCGAGTCGACTGACAATCTGTATGTGTGTGTGGCTGTCAGTCACACGGACTATGCATTCGGTTGTGCGGGTGTGTGTGTTAGGTGTGTATTCAGTCTGAGCTCTTTTGCTGCTGAGACTCTTGACTTGATCAGGTTACAGCGGAGGCCAGTAGTCTTTCTTTTAGGGCGCTGGGATGAACTGCTGTAATTGTCCGGTGGCGCTGGAACCAGATCGGCCCTTTCAGCCTGGTCCTGCTCTCACATCCTCGCTCACAGCTTTCTAAATCCAGCCCCAAACTAGACTGTAAATTAAAATATCCAACATTACAAGGCAGAGATTTGTCAGTTTGACAGATTTTTAGATGGAAAATTTCTTTTGCTCAAGGAGTAACTTGTATTTTGACATTATTATTTATAGTTAATAATGTATTGCTTGAGTTTTTACTGTCTAAATGGCCATTTTATTTATTTTTTTGTTGTTTTTTGACATGCATTTAAACATACTTGAGTTATTTATTCATAAAATCTATCAATGCTTGTCCTCCTTTTTTTTTCCTCTTTTGGTTTGGCCCAAAACACTAAAATGTAGTTTTCACTGATAAGATGTTGCCTATTTTTTAAATCTGATCCACATTATTTCTTCTGTTGGAGCAAAACATCTGATCTGAGTTGTTGTTTGTTCATTCGGTCTTCTCTACATCTGTGTCCCTGTCGTGGCTCCAGGTCTCTGGCCATGAACCCCCTGCTCATCCCGGAGGCTTACATCATCGGTGCGCAGCCGCTGTGCAGCCAGCTGGTGGGCCTGTCGCAGGGCCAGAAGAAGCTGTGTCAGCTCTACCAGGACCACATCCATTACATCGGCGAAGGCGCCAAGATGGGCATCCAGGAGTGCCAGTACCAGTTCAGGAACCGCCGCTGGAACTGCAGCACAGTGGACAACTCCTCTGTTTTCGGACGAGTGATGCAAATAGGTAAAAACACAACAACAGCGGGTGGAGGATTAAAATGCATGTTTATTTTTTTTGTGGGGGCTGGATGGAAGTACAAGGTCTGCTCCCAGCATGTGCATGTATTTATGCTGTGCATAAAGGCTCGCCGCTAAAGCCGTCTCCCCTCTCCCCAACGCCACCGGCCCTTCTTTGAAAACACACATCTCTGCTGATGTGCAGCAGCTGTGTGCGGGGAATCGTTGGTAGGTCAAGCTGCTGGATAAATCACATGTGGCTTTTTGGACTTTTGTACCAGCTACCAGAGGCGAGCAGGTGGGAGGCAGACGCTCCGCTCCTTCTCCAGACCAACCTGCTTCGGCACGCTGTAGATGCTCTTCTTTCACTCGGTCCGTGTGATGTCGCCACAGCGAGGCTCATCTTTAAGTAGGAGTGGAATCAGATCGCGGCTTAGTAACTGGAGACGAGGCTTTGTTCCACCATCTTTTTTCCTTCTTCAAGCTTCATTTTCTTGGTCTCAGAAGCTTTTCTCACATTAGCACATTAGCTCAGGTCGTCTGCGCACTAACAGAATAATAAATAGAATTACGATGCAAACCCATTAATATTGTCATCATCATCTTGAACTACCTGATTGCTGCACTGGTCACGTAAACACACGACATACTCCAAGCTTTACATCATGCTCTTTAACAAAGAGTCATGCAAACGGGCTTCTTTTTGTTTTTGGATTATTACCATTAGGTAATTATTCCCTGTTATTATTGGATGATATCAGCGGGCTCCCTGTGTGTGTTTCTGGTTTTCTGGGGCCACATTAGAAAGCAAAGACTTTCTGCTTGGAACTAGAACAGTAGAAATATTTTCTCATTATTGTAAATGAATTCAAGTAAGCAATATTGACATCTCTGAAGGATGCTGCAAATACCTGATATATTCATGGACTTTTAATGTTTTGAGTTGCAAAACTCCAACATTTGATAGCATATTATTACATCTTTTGTTTTTTCAGATGGTTAGCCCACATAATTGTGTGTGCACAGCTCTGCTTTCACACTACTCTTTGCAACCATATCTTCCCCTCTTCGTCCATCAGTCCTCACAGAAGCCTTCGCTCCTGTTGTAGACCTTTCCTGGTCAAGCAAACATGTCCTCCCCTGCATCTATCGGTCCAAGAGGCTGTGTTAGTCTCCGTCTGTCCCCTGGCTCTGGAACGGATGGGTGATTTAAGGATGAGCTCGGGAGCGGGGGGGACTCGGGCTCTGTCCCCTGTCTGGCTAAGCTCTCTGCGGGGTGGGGGCAGCAGTGTGGGAGATGACAGTTCGTCCATCCACAGCTCCGCTATCAAGCCAATATCCTCAGGCAGGATTAGAGGCTGTGCTGTGCTAATTAGGCCTCTGCATCCTATTAAGGCCACTGCCTGAATGTTTTTCATCAAACTTTCCTCTCTCACTTTGTGTGTGTGTGTGGACACACACTCCTTTTTCCGTTCTTCTTTCTTTGTTCCTAAATGTCTTTTTATCAGCCTATCAAATCTCTGTCCTCCCTCATCTGTCATCATGTGCGTGTCTGTTATTGTCATTCCAGCACTCTGTCTGAAGGTTTGGCTGAGGATTCATTGATGCTGACTTTTTTGTAGCTCTTCAGTTCTTTTCTGGGTTTTTTTTTTTTTTGAATCTTCTGCTTTTCCTAAACCAGTAAATTTGCAGATACAAAGGAACCCTCCTCAGATGAGTTGTGACAGGTCACAATGCGCTGCCACTTTTAATTTTAAAGACTCACGTGCTGCTGGCAAAGACGGGTTTGTCACTGGGGGGCGCTGTCTTAGCTCTGGCTTGATACCAGCAGATGCAGGTTCTGTGGCGGTGATGAGGAGCCTGCAGCTTTTGGCTCTGATCGTTGGCTTCGTATTCATGTGTGATCGATGCTCTTAGAAGATGCCACATATCACATCACGATACAGACGTTTAAAAAAAAAAACTAAACACCTGCAAATCTGCTTATTGGAAGATTGATTTGCAGAATTAGAGCAGTGCTTTCACTTTCTAATCAAGATCAATGTGCATCAAACCAAGGCAACCGTTTCCATTTCTGTGTTCCCAGGCAGCAGAGAAACTGCGTTCACCTACGCCATCAGCGCAGCCGGGGTGGTGAACGCCGTCAGCCGCGCCTGCAGAGAGGGCGAGCTCTCCAGCTGCGGGTGCAGTCGCGCCGCTCGCCCCAAAGATCTCCCTCGGGATTGGCTGTGGGGCGGCTGCGGCGACAACCTCAACTACGGCTACAGGTTCTCCAAGGAGTTTGTGGACGCGCGCGAGAGGGAGAAGAGCTACCCTAAAGGCTCGTACGAGAGCGCCCGCGTGCAGATGAATCTCCACAACAACGAGGCTGGAAGGAGGGTAAGCGTGCGTGCGAAATCAGTCAAAGTCAAATGAGAATCGGTCCAACTTTGGGGTTTTCTGCTCCAAACATCTTGAAACCACACTTTCTGAAAACGCAGTGACAGATCTGTGATGCGAGGCTGCTCTCTTTCAAGTGGGATAAACAAGTGGACAAATTTCAGTCAACGCTCCACTGCAGACATGGGACAAGATCAGTCAGTCTTGTTCAGCAGATTTATCTTGTGTGAGGTGATGAACACATTGTCCTGCTGTTTGTCCAAACGGATCACTTTGATCCCATCAAGGAAACGCAGTTATCTGCATGTTGTCGCGCAAGAACAAATGTTTTCAGCAGATCTTCATCTGCTTGTCCTCTGTCTCTCCCAGATGGTGTCTGACCTCGCCCACGTATCTTGCAAGTGCCACGGCGTGTCGGGCTCCTGCAGCCTCAAGACCTGCTGGTTGCAGCTGGCCGACTTCCGCAAAGTGGGAGACGCGCTGAAAGAAAAGTACGACAGCGCCGCCGTCATGAAGCTCAACTCTCGCGGCAAGTTGGTGCAGATGCACAGCAAGTTCAGCGCCCCCACCAGCCATGACCTGGTGTACATCGAGCCCAGTCCAGACTACTGCGTGCGAAACCAAACCACAGGATCCCTGGGCACCGTGGGGCGCCTTTGTAACAAGACCTCAGAGGGGATGGATGGATGCGAGCTGATGTGCTGCGGCCGTGGTTACGACCAGTACAAGGCCCAGATCGTAGAGCGCTGCCACTGCAAGTTCCACTGGTGCTGCTACGTCAAATGCAAGCGCTGCACCAAAACTGTAGACCAGTTTGTCTGCAAGTAAGACGAGGATTACCTGTGCGCTCGCCTGTGAGATGACGGTCACGTGTCTGCGTGTGGAGATGCAGTGAGCAGAAGAGCGAAGGAGCGGAACAGAAAGAGAATGGAAGAACTATATAAATTATATTTATAGAGTTAAACAAATATGCCATTGCAAAAAGACTGACTCTTTTTCAAAAAAAAAAAAAATCTTATGTCTTCCGAGAGTATCATGAAATATTTATTTTGAGATTGTTTTATTTTGGCTGACCAGTCAATTTTAACCCTTCTGAAAGCCCTGAAACCTGGTTTGGACCACCCCCCAACCCCTTCCTCCCCCCCTCAAAAATTTCAGACGACACCATTTTTCCGATTGGATGGTTCACACGTTGCATAATTAGACTTGATTTTTTTTTTTCCTGCCTGGAGAGAAAGAAAAGGATTCGTTTTGTTGTTAAGTGACTGTTAAGAAGAGACCACCTGTTTGCGGTGCTGCATGGATGGGTCTTGAGGCACCCTAGACCTAAACCAGCCTTCACCCCCTCGCTGAAGTCTCCTCCAACCACATACAGAGTAAGGGACACTAGCTAAACCAGAGGGCTGTTTTAGGGACTGGCCCAGTCTGTTTAAGCTGTCCTGGAAGCCCTAGAGTTCTGGGTGCTGCAGCAAGCCCTCCACTATTATGCACTTTGATACAGAGGCTTTAACCTGTACACGTATGTTCAACTGTTTTATTCTTTCTTTTTTTAACTAAAGTTCTTCAGCAAGTATACAAATATTCTAGCAAACGTTGCTCTCCATATTAATGTCAGAGTAATCATTAACCATTATCCTACAGTACTCCACACAGGTTGATGCAGCAGACATGAGGCATTTCACGCTCCCTGTATATAGTATGACTTTGCAGCCAATCAGTAAACTGTATTTATTATTTTAACCAGATTCTCCTTTAAGCCTTAAACACGAAAGCGCAATCTGCTCCTCAGATCGACGCTCAGCCGGACGTTCCCTCTTCCTTTTAGTCACTTTTGTTCTTACTAATGCGGCTTCTCACAGTTTGGTAAAGGGAAATGCACCTTATTGTTTGAACACACACATTCTTTCGGGTCACTCATGTTCAGCTTTGTCACACACACACGCCTTTATCTATATATTTGTATGTTAGATGTTGAGATTCAATCATTGCCACACACTTCCAGTACCACTTCCCGTTAACTGCTCGCTATCCCTGTGATGATTCCTAATAGACATAAACAATTTCTACCAATCCGACTATGTATATTTATAAGCTTCTCAATGAACTTGAGTTTTGTTAAACTGAAATGTGTTATAGCTGATATTTTGTTACTTTTTACAAATTGGCTCAATGCTCTTTGTTTCAATAAATATCAAATGTAAAAACAGGTTTTTTTTGTTTTTGTTTTTTTTTACTCATCTTTACCTCCAACAGGTTTCTCCTGATGTTTTCATTGGCAAATTTGAGCAAAAATGAGAGGAATCTTAACGAGACTTGTGTAAAATTATGACATTTAGTCTGGTCAGCGCCTTTTTATTGTCTGCTATTTTGACCACATATGTGGAAATATAACCCTTTCTATCCAAATTGTGAGACTTGACATTTTTCAGGCATCTCTCTGATCCAGATGGCATTTCTCTGCACCTTCGTGCAGCTCCAGCGACAGTCCGATCCGCGTTGGCTGACAGCTGTTTTTTTGCGCCTGCAGCGAACAAAGACGGTGGGAGTTCGCCTGAGTGCTTTGGAAGATGGCCCAAAGATTGGGTGTCTCTCGCAAGGATGGTTAAGTGTCGAGGAGCCCCTTAACTATCCAGCAACAGTGGAAGGTTGAGAGGAGAGATGATTAATCATAATGTGTCAGGAGAATGGGAAGGAGGGGGATTTTCTCCATCAGAATGGGGCCGTCTGGAAGATGACTGGGCCTTGTCAGAGACCGCTGGAGTCGAGGAGGCGATACCTAGAACAGGAGGAGTGGCTGGGAGACCAGGGATTCCAGCAGGGCTGCACAAGCACAGACTAATGAGAGGAAAATTACTTTTCATTTTGCATGTGCAAACACAATTAAGAAAGAAAGGAGTGCGCTTCTTTGCCAAGCTGTGCTAATAGAATCTCTGACTAGCATATGCTTTAACCTCGGGGTGGAGCAGCAAGACAGCGTGGCTGTAGCGCAGTGTTGGTATCAAGGCTGAGGGTTTGAAACTTGGGATGACTCCTTTTGCACGTAACCACTCGTTGGTTCGATCGCTGGCGTTCAAAGATGAACTGCCTCTTGGTATTAAGAAAAAACTTATATTACTAGAGCCATCGTTCAGCCTTAGGCAAATAAATGTTGTTTAAAGAAGTGTCCCCCCCCTGAAAAAACTCGAACCCAATTACTCCTATTTGTTTCTGCAGTCGGGCCTGAACTGCAACCGCAGGGCAAAAATGTAGCAGTTTGGGGGATTTGCACACCATATTATGCCTTCGCCGCAAATGTCGCGGTGCAGGCATTGATGTGTCCATTCAGGGGGCGTTGTTTGGACGCTGTGTTTAACCTCTTCATCTTTGTGTCATCTGTTCCTTACAGTTTATCCAAGAAAACAAAAGCCTGTCTGAACCAGGACAGCATTCCTAAACGACCTTTCTGTGTGTGGCGAAGAGTTTAGGGAACTCGGGGGGGGGAAAGCGAATCTTTGCGCGCCAAATGCTCGGTTGCATCTGTGTGCATGTGCACTCAAGGTGATAATTATAATGATGAATGGAACAGGCTAGAGAAAAAAAAAGGGGTCTGCTTATCAAGTGGTTTTGACTCTATTTTTCTTCCCCGGATTGAAATTCCTCGGAGGTTTTTTAGGATAATTACGTGAGAAGCCGTGTTTTCCTAAAGCGAAGCAGCTGGTTGATAGGAGACAACCTCCTTCCGCCGCAGCCAGATCTGCTCGATCTGCCGACCGCAACTTGGGAAATTCATAAATATTTTGACCATTCCGTTCCTGCGCTGGAAAAGGCTAAAATAACGAGGTCCTACCAGCCTGCATATGCTGATGTCATACGTTTACGCTTTTCTTTTATCATCTGCGAATCAAAACCTCAGCAAAACCTCGGCGTCAACTTTGGCCTGTTGGCCTTTTTAACCACACTGGCTCACGGCTGGGGAATATATCGTCACACCGGCAGCTTTTAACATCATAAAACTGTCATAACAGAAAAAGTAAAAATGCAAATCCTTCTTTAAGCAGAATTGGTCAGTTTTATGCCCCAAAGCTTCCGAAAGCAGAACGCATGGGCCGTCGGCGCAGCCGCTCTGGCAAAGCTCATCTCGCAAAAGAAAATGCTTGTTCCATTTCACCAATCTAACTGTAAAATTCTCATAAAGCGTCAGGGCCAACATGAGAGCGGAGCTGCACTCGGAGCTATTTGGGACTGCGGTTACGCGTCTTTAGTGGGAGAGGGCAGGACGCCGCGCGGTGACGTCACGGGCAGTCTGGACTGGATCAGAGAGACGGGTCTGAGCTGCACTTTTACCCCCCCCAACACCCCTTTCATTGCCAGTTCTGTCCCAATGTTCCCCCCTCTGAACAAACCACCCACACCACAAGCTGTTTCAGCGAACTGAAAATAGAAATGGTTCGACGGTGCAAACAGGTCAAAGTTTTCCAGCGCGTGAAGGACGCATTGGTGTTTAAGTTCAATTGTTTTTATCTTGACAATGTTTATGCCATTATTAAGCCCTGACATGGGGTTGAACTGACCACAGTCATCTATTAGAGATTTTCATCCATAATACATTTGCAAGGCAGCAAGAATAGAGGATATAATTGCAATTGGAAATGTAAACACAGCAGAATGGCCGCGCGGCGCTGAAACAGTGCACTGCATCTCATCTGGCTTTATTGCTCACAGATGTGGAAACATATCCACCTTCACAGGGCAGTAAAAGATTTCCCTCCACCGTACTATTCTGTCTTGAGCATCACGCAGGCATGGGCCGCGCTAGCTTGCCAAATGAAGTTTCCCTTCATTTTAGACAATTTTCATTTATCGTTTCACAGGCCTGTCACGAAAAGGTAAACACGCCGGCCCCAAGTATCCATCCAACTTTGAATGTGTTATTATGGCACCCAG
>CAAE01014991.1:127815-219809 GCA_000180735.1 Tetraodon nigroviridis
GTCACATCTTTACATTACGGCTTCCCCAAAGAAAACAGCCAACGGGTTAAACAAGGAGACATGTTTATGAGGCCGGAACAAATGTACTTGTTTGTGGTTTGCCATGAGATTCTGCATCTCTTCTTTCCTCTGACGATGGCAGCCATTTGTGTGTGTGTGTGTGTGTGTATGTGTGTGTGTGTGTTCCTGCCCCAGAGAATGTAGTGCCAGGTCAAAGCCAGTAGCTGAGTGATTCTGTCAGCCTGCTAAGCTTTTGTGGATTACGATAAAGTGGCCCCTGGGGTTGCTCTGATATCAGTTCAACTCAACGCAGATACCCGAGTGTTTCTCCTCCTCCTCTTTTCCCATTTTCATCCTCACTCTGCCACTCCATCCCCCCGACCCAAAAAGAAAAAAAAAAAAAAAAACACCCCAAAGGAAAACGTTTTCATAAACACGTGGCAGGTTTGTACAGAAACGCTGGCAGGAACCGGAGAGCCCCGAGGAGGCCAAGTTGTTATTTATGTGCATAAGTAAATTCACCTTCATGGCTCCCATAAAAATTCCACGGTAAACAATAATTGCAATCTGCAGAAATAAAAATTTATGTTGCCAAAAGGCTCCGGCCTTCAGCTACTTCTGGTTCTAATGCATAATAAATTAAAGATGGTACTACAATATATGTAGACATTAGCACATTGTCACATAGGAGGATAATGCAAGGTTACCTTGTGCACACTTTGTGAGCTGTTCCTGTTGCTGGTGCTGAGGGCACTAATGGCAGTGCCCAGACAGAGAACCTTCACGGCCAGAATGGTCACAAAATGGCTAGTTTGCTGTAAAACACACACAAACAAGGTACAGTTAAAAAAAAAACCAAAAACGATAGAGCAACATTTTGTACCAGACAATATAAAAAATCCACACTGAGGGAAATAAGACTATTTTTAAGGGAAAGGACGGGCCTAACTTCAGAGTGCCGTCTCGGGTTTGCAAAACACGACAGAAGCAATCCGATCATCCGGGCGTTCGTCAGAATCCAAGTGGACACAATGATTTTAAGTTTCCTGTCCCGTATGTTCTGATAGGGCCCCGGGAAATACGACCCTGGGACCTGCAGAACGCCTTCCTCTGAAGCCAACGCTGGTAGGCTGAGGGGAGAGACCTTGGTGTATTAGTTGGCAAATGTTTTATTTAAAATCAACCCCCGACGTCCCAAGTGGAAAAGGCGCACTTCCTAAAACAATCTGTTGGTTTGTCAGAGAGTCAAATGAAGATCTCAGCCGCGTCCACAAGTAAACTTTGGCCAAGGGGGTCAGGGTTTTACCCATGCATTCATCTTCCCGTTTTAATGATTTTCTCAGAAGACCACAACAGCAGCAGTAAGTGTTTGTCTGGATTCAAGGATGATCAATGGATTCTGCAGCAGGCCCAGCGCATGATGGATACTTTACACCGTCACAAGTGAAAGGGAGACAGAGACGTGCCAGAGGTGGAACCGGTCGGCGGGAAGAGCTGATTAATCTGTGATTCAGCTCTTGAAGCAATACATGTGGGAATAAAAGTTGGACCTTTCAAAAGAGCAAATATTATGAACAAGCTATTTTTGTATATATGAGTGCCTGGAGAAGTGACTCCTGTTCGAGAGCCGCGCTGCTGCTGCGTTGGGGCAGATTAAAACTGCTCCTTTTCCTGTGCAGGAACACCTAATTAACAGATTCAAACCCGGAACCTTCGAGTAGTGCAAAGATCCCTTACAGAGTAAGATCGTTTTCTCTTTTATGACTTGACATAAAGTAATTTGTTTCTTAAGATGGCAAATACACCTGATTAGTTACAGACGCATACATTACGCACACACCCTTTTCACGCACTCACTTCAAGGGTTCAGTGAGGACAATGTGGAAAACTTGCAGGGTTAAGCGAGTGGACAGGGAACGTCTGATGGCTCCTCCTTTGAGATCTCCAGTCATTTGCTTTAATGCCAATGAGACTACATGTGAGGCGTTGAAATCTAGATTTAAGAGGCATCTCCAACTCCTGCGAAGTTGGCGGCTCCATCTTTGCAGGGATGGAGCGTCTGCGTGTCGGTCCAGGATGCGCCTGGACCGACACAGGCGGTACCAAAGGCTGAAAGAGACGCACCAGGTCGCAGGGAAAAAGAAGCATATTTTTCCCCAAACGTTGGCCATCTCTGTCCTGATGACTGACACCAGAACTAGTTAGCGCCCTCATTAAAAAGCACTTAACGAAAGAAGGTGTTTAAAGAGGGTCTTTACACTGAGGTCTTTGTGGTGGATGAATCGACACAGTGCGGATGGAAACTAGCATAGCTGGGCGTGCAGGTAATGTCCCACAAGATCTAATAAACCTCACACCCTTTTAAAGGTGAATATCCCTCTATGAGGAGCCATTTCTGCCTGTGGAACATTCGTGCTTCTCACTGACGGCGGGCGAGCGAGGTGTGGAAGGGGCGTCAGGCGTGTTTTCCCACACATCGCCTGTCGTGTTTATTTGTCATATTTGGCAAAAGGAGACATTTCTAAACATTACACATTGGTAATCGCTTTTATTTGAAGACCCACACCTATGGATGAAAAGCAGTCCAGCTCTTGACGTTTAAAGGAACGGCTTGGGCAGGGGATGCTGCTTATTGCCGGCCCTGCAGAAATGTGAATCTGAATCTATTTCGCCTTTTGTTAATTCCGTCTGACCTGCTGGCAGGCGGAGCCACGTCCCAAAACATCCCTCCTGACAAAATGCAGAGAAATGCTTACAGGCTGGGCTAGACCATGGACAGAATTACTAAAGATTCCATGTGTCTGACTATTAATAATTCACTTCAGACTGGAAAGCAGCAGGAAGCATCAATCAGAGGCTGCATGTTTGTCAACAGCTGTTGTTCTTTACGCAAAAAGGGTCCTTCACGCACCCGTGGACGCCTCTGCAGGGGTGTCCACCCATCAGCTCTGTTCAGACCCACATGGCACATTATTTGACAACAGGACATACTTCAGCAGTCCGTGGCCTTTTCGTCCGTTCCTCCAGCCCAATCATGTCCTGCAACACTGCTACTAAACAGTATTCCATTATTCAACTGGGACAGATTATTGCTCAGCATGTGGAGCAATAAAAGCATGTATTACTACTTTAATTACACACTAATAAAGCCTCCAAATCAAACAATTAAGCCCACTTGAGCATATAAGAGCAAAACTCTCGTTTTTTTCTCAGTCATAACGTGTTTGAGGGGTGGAAACTTAAATTTCAGACCTGCAGCTGATGGATGGTGTGAACGTGTGTGTAAACGCAGACTGAACGCTTATGGTAGCGCGCTGACCCACTCAGCGAGCTGTTTGACTCCTGTGCTGAGGTGGTGGGGGTAACTCTCTTCAGCCATTTTGTTAAGCATCTCGCATCAAAAATGATGGAAGGCTGGCTCGTGGCCCAGCGCCCTGACAGACTGGCGGGGAGCCCGGAACTCGAGCCCCTGGCTTCGGACCTACAGGCCTAGGGCTGACAAGGGGCTGGCTATGAGGGCCTGATGAATGGGTTCTGGCACTGCACCAGTGATTGTGCGTGCACATGTGTGTACGTGCGCGTGTGCGTGCACACAGGGTGTTTTACTCCAGGGCCTCCCTTCAGCTTGATCTGAGTTACAGGAGGAACCAAAGGAAAGGTTACTGTTGGCCACAGTGGCGAGAGAAATGAGACGAGCAGCTTTAGGTTTTCTTATATCCAATAATTGGCCTCAACTGAGAGCGTGCAGAACACATACTTCCCCATAAATTTCTCCTGAATCCCCATCTTTAACCCATGGAAAACATTATTCAGCAGTGACATGGAGAAGAATTATGATAATAATGCATACACTGGATTATGACAACGGTTTCCAATGCACGTCTGCAAGACCTACAGGCAATCACTTCTATCACTTCCAAAGGGACATTCTGCTATTTTCGAGCAGGTAGATTTTTATTACAGGTCATGGCTCCAGGTTGGCTGGAGCAAATGCAGACAATGAACTGGTTGCAGAGGTCTGGTGTTTTTAGCGCTGTCTAAAAACACTGTCTCTGTCCAGGATCTCTCATCCCTGGTCTTTATATGCTAATGTTAGCATGCACATCATCATATAAAACAGTGATGTTTTCAATTTCCCTTTTCTTACAACTAGATTTGACCGCCTGTTACCAACAAATGTCAAAAATTAGAAAATAAATCCCTTCTGTGTTATTCACTGTATAAATAATAATAATTCTGGTTCTTATAGCAACATAGCCAGCAGGATAATGAAATAACGAGCTCTTTGACACTAAATCCCGGAATAAAAAAAGCCTTTAGCCCTGCAGCAGAACAGATGTAATATCTGCTCTACATTTGTCTCGTTCTCGTTCTTATTAATTTACTTCACTCTCACACACTTCTATTTCTCTCCCATATTGTCACTTGGGATGTCAGCAAGAAGAAATGAGATTTCCTGTTTATACAGAAGACAGAAAAAAGGCAGCAGTTCTTTTTTTTCCTCCACACACCATATACCCTTATCAGTCCCATCGTGCCCGGTGTTACGCTGGAACAGGTTCGTCACTGACGCTAAAAGCTAAGCAAGTGTTAGATCATCCTTTAGCAGAGCCTAGCAAAACAGTCTGATGCTGAGGAAGGCGGCGCACTAGCTCGGCGCAAAGTGCCGCCTGCTATCATCCCTGAGGCGAATCTAACGAGAAATGATCAGATTATAAAAAGATCTGGCTGTGCCACCGATTCCAATACAGCTTGAAACAGAGCAGATCACCTGGCAGAGAGCCAAGGTACGCAGTTTTGATGCAGTTTGGATCTCGCCTAAAAATCTCATCTGGAGGATGGAAATCAGGTGTTGCGCTCTGGATGCCTATAAAAGGCCTTGCACGCTTCTGCCCATTGTAACGTAATTTTAGACTTCATAAATCTGAATCCAGTCTTTCTGTGCAAACAATGCAATTTCTTCTAAGCCGCACTAATGATGGAATAAAACGCTGCCCAGAAAAGAAAAAAAACCTCTTTCCGTTGCTACACCCAGACCTCAAAGCTCAACCTCGTGTCCCTCAGAGAGGAGCCGAATTAGACCAGTAAAACCAGTCACGCATTCACACGACAGTTTGCTGCAAGCCTGCAGACGCGCTGCAGACCTGCACAAATAACTCCCTGTCTACCGAAGTCAAGCCCCCCTGCCCCCCTGCCCCGGAAAGTCTGAAAAGCAGCAGAGAAGTCTCTCGGGCTGGGTTAAGCCTTTCTCGGTGGGTCCATCTAAGGGGAGTTTATCGCATTTTTACGTTTTGATGAAATCTTTTTTTAAGATATGCAGCTAAAGGTGGATGGCCCAACATCCATCGCAGGCGGCTCTCACTTCCTGCACACTCGTCGTGTTTGTGTTCGGCCTGCGCACACGTGTAAGCATACATTCAAGAATGTGTATGTTGGATCAGGCCGGCGGAGGGCTCGGCGCACTCGCTGCATAAAGTGCAGGTGTTTCCAGTCAGACCGTGCTTCCTCGGTCTCTACCCAGAGGCTTTTCAGGAGGCTGACATTCCTTTTCAACGTGTCCCTGCTCGGCGTAGGAGGACGCTGCCTACCGCGCTAACCTCCGGCCGCCCGCTCGCACAGCCGTTTGCTGTTCATTTACGGATGCGGCCGGTATTTCGGGGCACCGCAGGACTGCGCTGCACGTGTGGCTGCAGCTGTCCTGGCGTCAAACATGGCCAAGATTTGAACCACATTTCCTGCTGCAGCAGAGTTGTGTTGTGTGGGGACAAAGGTCAGAGGTCAAAAAGGATGACATAGTTGTCTCTTTCACTATGGTAATGTAGAATCGGAGCCGTCCCTTAGGCATGGAGACACACACACACACACACACACACACTTGTACTATCTCTGTGAAGACTTTTAATATGCTTTTCACAGCTCCTCTAATCCCTAACCAATGTTAACACACTTTAAGGTAATCTTAACTCAAACCCCATGTGTGTCTTCAGTTTGAAAGGCGAGCCAGAATCGCTCATAAGTGAAAAAGACAAGCGAAACACCAATTATCATTACTATTATTAGATGTCAAGGCAGCGGTAGTTGTACTTTTAGTCGTAGTTTTCAGTAATAGTGCTGTTAAACTATTGCTCTATCAAATAATAAATGAGCAGAAGAAGCCGGCGGTGTTCCGCAGCCACACGACGTCTCTGTGGAGGAAATCAGTGCTGCCTCCTCCAACCTGATCATTTCAAAGCCACAAACCGTGCAGATTAAAGTGATCAGTGCTGGCTTCGGCAGACCGGCAATTACGCTATAAATCAAACGAAATGCTGACAGAGGGGAGCGAGAATGGAAACGCAGCTGCCACCTCTGGTGCCCAGATAAGACTTAGGGAGGACCGGAGAGGCCAACTCAGACCTGACGGGTTTTCTGGATGCTGCCCCTTGAACCGAAGGCTGATGGTGAATGTTTACTTAAGCTACATTTTTCAGCTTGGAGAAATGAAAACTCAGATGTATTAAAACATCCGAGGCAGAAGATCAAGGCGCGATATTTAATCTCAGACATAAACCTGTCCGTGGACAGTTTTTTTAGCGTCCTGGGAAACCTGGTCATCAAAGGGCCCTTCGCCGTATATCTGCCACGATAGGAATCATCCCAGCACGGCCGTAGATCACACTCGGCGTTACCGTTGGTGCACTCTGTTTGCATTAGCATCGCAGACGTTCAGGTCTGTGGCTAACAAATCAAGTTAAATGTCACCAGGCGCTGTGGGTGCAGTCATATCCAGCAACTGCTCTTTGGTTTTTGATTTTGGTTTTGTTTTTTCTTCTTTATTAATCAAGGCCTGAGTTGAAAATGCCATATTTCTTTTATTACATGTCAAATTGCTAAGAATGTGAGCTAAACTGTTCTATATGCAGACAGTTCCTTTCAATTTTTATGAAGTGCTTTTAATTTCAGCCACAATGTCTTTTTCCTGGAAGAAATAAATTATTTGGAGAAAAAAAAAAACTGGTGGGGGGTGGGAGCGACAGACTGTCCTGACTGCACAGGGAGAGGACGACTGGGGAAGTCCTGACTTATGTGCCAAGTCTGGAGAGCTGTTACTTCCTTCTGCTTATGGCTGCAAGACGGATGAGGAGAGCAGGAGTTCATTAGGACATTTTTGCAGAAATAAACTTTGATGGATTTTTATCGGACCACTCCGCCGTATGAAAACATTACATCAGCGGTGTTCAGTTCCAGAGCTGGTTTCAACTGGACGCCATTAGCTTGGTTTAGACATTATTGCTGCTACTTTGTTCCTATTCCTATTGCGACGTTAGCTTTATATGAGAATGGATGCTTTTTCCTGTTCTCCACATTATTAGTCTGATTTATTGGAAACCCTACAGTTCTTCGTTGTCATTCCCAGGTCATCAACCCATCTGGTTTTCCATCTGATGCTTGGAGTTACCGTAGTAGAACTGGATTCATCATCTCGCAATTTGTTCATTTGGGAAGGAGGCGGGGAAGGGGTTCTGATGCTAAAGTAATCCATTCACATGAAGGCTGTGGCAGCGTCTGTTCCTGCAGAGTTCCTGCCCCCTCAGCTCTCTGCTGGGATCCAGACCCACAGCGCTCAGAATGTGCACACACCAAGGTTATCAGGGTGGGGGCGCCTTTGGGTGACCACGCAGGTGTATTAAATGTTTCTTATCCTGTCACCCAGAGCCAAATTTACATTGTGCTTGTCAAACATGACTGCTCTTTGTTGTAGTTTTGCTCTGAAAACGTTCTTACGCCATCAGGGACAACACAGTAATTGAGGCGCGGAGCTAACCGAAGATGACAGACAGACCCACTCAGTCCGCTCCAGCTGCCTCAAACAGAACATACAAGCAAACATGCGTGTGGAGGGAAAACACACGCCAGACACCAACCCACACGGCCGTGTGGTGGAACACAGGAAAACAAAATACAATAAGAACTAGAGAAGAACCTTCCGCTGAGGGTGCAGTTTCTACAACTTTGGGGGAAACATCTGAGCTGTGTAATCCAAGCAGACTCATGTTTAGGACACATGTATCTGTAACTTTTTGCAGACATTTGTTTTGGATATCAGGAGAGCAACAAAACACACAGCTTCTTCGGCGTTATCAGCCATAGGACGGAGGAGGGATGCCTGATGGGCGACAAGGAGCCACAGCCGATGACGGTGCCACCAAACTCTGCGGCTTCAGGCTTGTTTTGGGAGCAGTTCCCAATGAAAAGAGGTCATCCTGCAACACGTGACGCTAAACCATCCTGACAAAAGTTTGAACTGTACATACAGCAGATATTCCCCCCCTACAAGGCCTCAGAGCAACGTGAATACGGTGCGTCTGCGGGTCAGTTTTTATAATTTTGAGTGATATAAGAAAACTCAAGTGAAAACATTTTCTGAGAATAATCAGCAAGACATTTTCTCTGGAGTGGAACAGCGAAAATGGAATCCATATCCAATGTGGAGTCTATTTTCTTTCTTGAACAAGTCAGTAACTCATTTGTTCCGCCACATACGCTAAATTCCTTTTATAGTGTACTCCTGCTGTTGTCTACACAACTTTGCACAACATAGACTGCTGATTAGAGACCTTTATGTTTTATGTTTACTGTCTTTTATTTACAAAGTAGAAAAAAAATTCTGTTTCGTTTCAGGTAAAAATGTCTTTTGTCTTGGGAAGAAAAGTAATGGTAGGAAGGTAAACGCCACAAAACACGAGGGGGATGATGATAATAATAATTATTCTCATCATTATAGCAAGCATCGGCTCTATGCAGAGCTGCAGCGCCTTCAATTCTTGATATTATCTCTAAAGTATGTGTTCAGAAATGACTTTAATTCCTGAGGTTCAGTATCAGGTTGACGTTTCCACATGCAGCAGATGCTTGTTTGTCATTCTCTTCTCCTCTGCAGCAGAGCAGAAATTCCTTTCATGCACCACACACACATTGTTTACACTGTATTTGTTCTCCACCAACACAAAGGAGCGGTATTTGCACGGTGGGGCAGGGACGACCTGCTTTCAATGTCTTATAATGAGATTATATTCTCAGATAAACAGCTCCGGGCCTTTTGGGCCGATTGGAAGGCTGCAGAGAGAGGAGGTTACCATGGTGCACACTTTAGGGGTTGTGTGTTGTGCCTTTGCACACAAAGAAATTAAAAAGCCTCCTTTCACATGACCTGGCTGCAGGTCCAGCAGAAGATGAAACGGCAAAAAAAAGAGCCACAAAGAGACAAACAAATAAACATAACATCATCTGCATACAGCGCGCTTGAAAACACTCATCCATCCCTCTGAAGGCTGCATTCCTCTCTGAACTATGAAGACATCAGGGCAGCTTCAACATTCTGTAGTGCTGATTGTCTCTAATGACCACACGGCCTTTAGAAAGCACCAATCACCCAGCTCCTCACACGCCCCGAGTGTCAGACGTCCAGAAACAGATGGCGTCACAGCCCCAGTTTGGCAGCACCGCAAAACACACGTCTGCGCCCGACGTTACCCAACTGTGATATCATGTTGTTCTAAACGCTCCAGACGGCTGCGGTGAGGGTGCAGGAGGACAGGAGGACGAAAGGCGAGCGGGGGAAAGGTGCCCCGAGCACCGTGTGCAGATAGGACAGAGACGTGCAGGGATGTGACCCATAACAGGCAGATGCAGACACACACGCAGACACACACACAGACACACACACACACACACACACACACACACACACAATCACTGGCTTTGATAGCAGATACAAATCAAACATGACAGTTCGTCTTCCTCGCACACACTGAGAGAGAAGAAAGAGGGAAAAGATTTCTGTAACGACTTCACAACAACCATCCCGCTTCCAGATGGATGCCAAAAAAACAATCCCCATTAATAATCACATCAACATCTAGACTCTATCTGAACGGCAGGATTTACTGCGAACGCGGGGAGAGCCAGCAGGTTCAGGCCCGCCGATTGGCCTGCCGTCCAAAACAAACAGGCTGATTCTGATGAACTGCGATCTCGGGGAAATCGAAAATGTAAACTATGCTTACGGCCCGCTACGGCCCAGTGTAGCACAGACTGCAGAGCTGTGGAAGCTAGCGGCACTGCTCACGTGGGATGTAATATCAGGACCCCTTGTGGGCCTTTGCTCCATCGTGTCCGTGGACTCCAGCCTAGCCGGCCTTCCCCGCCTCAGCTAGGTCCCCTGACTGTCCACTCTGCTGTTTCTGAGGCCTAAAAACAGCCAGCGCTGTGTTTGAGTGGCAGCGGCGAGGCAGGGGGGCTCCTCCGTCCTCATTTAGCCACATCCTGTTTGAGGGAGCCAATATGTGCACGTCCCTCCAGGCCGCGGCTCAGCGTGCCATGTGGAACCAAATGAGGCTTCCTGTGGAGTTGACGTGATGGCAGAGATCAGATCGCAGCTACAAAGAGTCTAATATGTTAATGCGGGAAAAAGAAATGTTTGCACAAAGACTGGTGCTAAATGTAGCCTCGTGATTTGGGATTTGGATAAAAAGAGTAAACTTCTGTTTGAAAAAAGCATTGATGCTGATGAGTTATGTCTAGCTCTCAGACAGTATACTGAGCACTAATCATAATCAGACAAGAACTTTGATTTATACTTTGTTTTTGTTTCTCAAGTTGACCACCGGTTCTATTGTATTTGTTTTTATCGCTATTACGCTATTGTGTTACTGTGACTAATAGGGGAGGTTAGACTTTCTTTTTTTCTCTTCCTTGTGGTTTCTACTGTAGCTTTGGACCTTCTCCACCTAATGACTTAACTCTTTTTGCATACAGAAATATTTTCTGGTTTTTATGAGTCCCGTGCCTCGCTCACAAGCACCCACTCGGGATCCCACTCAAAGACCTGACTGGATATAAACTTTTAAAACGCTGAGATTTGTGGGTCATGATCTCATGATGAAAACTGGGATGAAGAGTGCTTGTGTTGTCCTTCTTTGCAAGCATCCATTTATCAAAATTGTCTTTTTTTGTTGTCTGTTTTAATGTTTTGGAATATTCTACATTTTATTCTGAGACAGTTTGAAGATTTACCTGATTAAAACAATAAGAGGCATTGGACGTTTACTGAGGCTGACTCAGTTTCTCAAATTTCTGTCTTTTTTTTTTTACTGCAATAAAGCATGTTTGACAAAATGGATCTTCACTTAACTTAATAGATGAAACTCCGAGGAGCTATGTTCACACACACCTTCCTGTGTTGGCGAAAATTCAGGTGGGGTGGAGAGAACTCACCGCAGCTGTCTGTGGTGGGCTCGGCGCTAGTTCTGGGTCTGGTTCTTTCCATGCGTGGTTGGCTTGTTCCTCCAGGTACCAAAGACTCCAAACCTACATGGACAGATGAAAGATGAGCTCAGATGAAAACCGTAATAGCTGGCACAGAAAATGGTGTTTGGTTCAGCCGACCTGAGGTGACGAGTGACGGAGCAGCTTTTAAATTAGATGTGATCAAAAAAAAAAGCTCAGAAAACAGAATTGAATCAGTCAGTCCTAAAGATGCTTTCTGCCTTTAAAATCCCGATTGACAGGTGTGTTTCTATTTAGACACCCATATTACTATGGTAACGTGGTTTTATACACCCACAAGTACATACATTCTCCATCTTTCTGTGATCCTGAAGCAGAGGTGTTTGTGCTCTCTCTCTCTCTCTCTCTCACACACATACACACACACACACACACACACACACTATTAGTGCAGCTGGCTCACAAGTCTTCTACTCCTCCAAGTGGTCTGGAAGTACTGGGGCTTTTCTTACCGTCACAGCATGGGGTCCCGCACCGACTCAGTGTGTTTGCAGCTGGCACGTCTCAGCCTTGGCAGCAGAGGCCCTCCTGGCACGCGCAGGAACAAATTTCTCTCTGACTTTTAGTTCGGCCTCAGCCTCTGATGTATGTCTGCCCAAACACGAGTGGCCTGGTGATTATCACTGCCACAGCCAACGGCAAACGGAGGCCATGGGGAAAAAGGTAGAGGGCAGAAAAGGAAGTGAGGACAGCTGAGAACACTGTGCATGAAGAAAAAAAAAAAGAAAAAATGTTGACCCCATGTTCAAGCAAACACTGATGCGCATCTGAGCAAATAGGAGCAGGGCTGCGAAAATATAGAAGGCAGACGAGCGCTAGCGTTCGCCTACGCAAATCAGCCGAGTGCGTGCGTGGCGTGGGTTGCAGGGTAGAGATTGGTCAGCCTGAAAGGCCGACCGTGTGCCACTCGTGTTTTCCCAGCTTGTGTCGGTGTGGTGTGGTCACCAGGCCTGTGTGTGGTCCTGGTGTGGTTCAGCTGCTCAGAATCAACCCCATTTAAACATTTCTGTGGTCCTCTCTGCAAACCGCTAATGATATCCCCCCCTTTTTTTTTTTTTTTTGGAGCTAACACCAAAATCTTATCCTTCGCGTGACCTTCCCCGTTAATGAATACGTGTACGATTTATCGTGATGCGTCTTCTGATGTATGAGCAAGGTTTTTTTTTTTTTTCCCTTCTCTTTTCTTACAGCCGAGCTAATGGCAAGCAAACAGGGTTCAAATTGTACGTGTGCTGATGGATGGGACTGTTTTGAACTGTGGGGCCCCTGCAGGCATTGTGTCCCAGTGATCAGTGACTCTTCTCTCAGGGGTTCCTTCCTACCACAAACAGCAGCTTGGGTCAGCTCATTGAGTAGGAATGCAGATGCTCCCTCATAAAATACCTTTAGTGATGTTTCCCGATGTTCCTGAAAGCGTCGCCTTTGATGGACCGGGGTTACCAGCATGAACCAGTGTGTTTACATGCACTTCTGTAGAAAGAAACCTGTAAAAACATGTTTCTGAAAAAACAGACGTCAGGCTTTGATTTCTAATGTGATCATACAACAACAAAAAAGGCATGAAACTAGCAGTATGAATATATAATATGAATATATATTATAACAAGTGTAAAATATAATTTCAAATATCCAGCCTGTCTTTGAAGGAATTTGGTAAGGACATTCGTGTTTTGACAGGTAACAAGACAAAAAGCCAAGTAGTGAAACTGATGAGAGTCAAAAGATTGTGAGTTTGATACCTGTCCTCCACAGCCGGAATGAAGTCACATCTTTTTTACACTATCACATGAAAAGAATCATTTTTTTATAGAGAGTGTGTTTAGGTAATCAGACAACCTGACCTTCAAATGAGGAATAGTGGCAAGAGATGCTCCTTCTGAGCAGGACCAGGCCTCCTGCTGATGGTTGGCTTCGTAAAAGAGAAGGAAAAGAGGAGACAGAGTGGGAAGAAGAACAGAATGAGAGGAAATAGAAAAGGGTTCGTTGTAGTGAGGTTTTAAAAGAAAAACTGAGGGGCTCAGTGGGGTCGTAGGTCAATACCCCGCCTATGCAGCACCATGCTGAAGATCGCAAAAAAAAAAAACCCTCAAAAAAACAGTAGGATGATGCTTAATCAGAGAGCAAAACTGAACTCAATTGATGAATATAAATATACAAAAGGTCTCAATCGTGTCCTTAGCTCAACATCCAGAGCTATGTGTGATCAGTGCACTGTGGGAGTTCTGAAAGGTTGTATTTCCCATGCCTGTGTGTTGGGAGGGGCAGCTTGGAGAAATCAGAGATGAGCTGTATCACAGGCAGGGCCTCGGGGTTCAACATTCAACTCCTCCGGCTGCCTTTTCTACACATACTGTGTGTGCTTTCCCATCACTTACCCAACAAACAGGAAGGAATCAAAAGACCGGATTGGGTGGGTGACCCCAAACAGCTCCGCTCCCATTATGCAGTGATAAATTACCCAGCAGCAATCATCAAGCCTTTAGACTGGAGAAACAAAAAAAAGAAAAAGGAGCATCGACTGGAAATGATTACACTCACACATTTTGGCTCTAGGGACAAGATCAGTTGAAACATTAGAGATCAAATGTGGCCACTAGCGTGGTGGGAATTACCTCGTCAGTGGGACAGGAAGATCAGGTCAGTGGAGGAGCAGGAAGGCAGAAGGGCATCCTCTCGTCGCCACTGGGACTTTGGCGTTGATGCGGAGGCCCGAGCGGAACGACGTACAAGGCGCGCACAGGCACGCTAACACAAAAAAGCTGGCCTGGCGTTTCACATAAACCCTGTTCTTGCATGCATGTGTATGTTTGTCAAAGGATTGTTTGTGTCTTTTGGGCTAAACTAATACAGATGTTTTTTGCCATCGGCCTTCGATGGCAATGTCACAGTCTCGATTGTGTCTCCTTTGGTGTGTGTGGGTCGGGGGGGGGGTTCGGCCTCCAGGCCTTCGATGGATGAAGGAAACACCAGATGGACACATATGGGTACAGTGGATGCAACATCTGCACACAAGTGGAGGCCAAATATTTCCTTATATTACAGCTAAGTCCTCAAAGCAGATAGTGGATTCATCAGTCAGACATGCCAACAACAATAAAACGAGCCACACTGATGGGAACCCATGTTTTATATCAACTGTACCGCACAAATTCAGCCTGCCGCGTATTAATTTTAGCATGTGTGTGTTTGTGCTGTGTTCTTGTGTTGTACGTGACATTGTGAGGACCAAAACTTAAATTTTTGGGAAGTGAGGACATTCTGTCTGGTCCTCAGATCTTCAAAGGCCTGTTTGAGGGTTAAGACTTTGGTTTGAAGGTTCTATTAGAACTGGGTTTGGGTCAGGGACCAGGGTCGGGGTCAGGGGGTCGGTTGTGAGGGATAGGAAGCTGGGGTATTTTTGGGGAGAGATAGAAGTACAACAGTGTGCGTGTGTTGGTGGGTGGCAACAAGAATACAGATATAGTCACAATACATTCCTGTTTTGGCTTAGCTGATTAGAAAAAATCTCCAAACACAAATAGAATAATACAATAAGCATGCTTGTTTCTGAACATGACATTATTTAATTCATTCAGATTTTATTTATTGGAATATTGTTTCGGCTCTTTTGTAGATACTCAACTCAAACAAATTTGCTGGCCGGTGTTTAGAAAACTTTTTTTTTCAGTTTATGGCATAAATTTTCATCAGATGTGTTTATGGACAAGTACACAAGAGCTGTTCTGGTCTGCTTTAGCTTCATAATTCATTTTCTTTACGTTTGATTTTCTTGTTTCATTGTACAGTAAAACGTTCGTTCATTTTGCGTCGCTAAAAACACAAAAGCGCTTAAGTTTTGAACGTTTTATTTCAAAAGTACACAAACAGGACTGATGTTGTTTGATAAGGCAAACCACTCACGTCAGACTCAAAATCTCACTGTCACAGTTTATGGCTACCACTTTTAAACCATAAATAACTCTTAATTTTCCCTTCATTTATTGACAAGAACTATTTCTTTCAAAATTCTTTTTTTTAAAAAAAAGGATCTGACACATTTGAAGTCCACCCACACAGAACTGTCTGAATGTAGTTTGGAATCGGAATCATTACTGTGCATGAAAGGTCACGCCTGTACTTCTCAACACGGATGGTTCATGGCTCTGATGCCCAGATCCAAACCCGGCTGCAGAGCCCAGAACCCCTGGCTGCTACCAGGAGGTGCTAATCGCAGTGGCGTGAACGTCAGTGCCACAGTTTGTGCAGGTTTTTCAGCTACTGTGTTAGCATGATTTCTAGGTGATTTTTCCCCCTTCCTGCAGCTAAAGCACCTTGACAACAACTAGCAGTTTTAGCGCAATTTTGTTATTAATCTTTTAAAAAGCCCGTGTGCTGGAAGGAGGTCCTGTACCTTCAGGGTGGGGCTTTGCAGGCTGTCACTCAGAATTGGGCATAACATCACAGGGGCAACAGTTTCTTCTGCTTGGTTTTTTTTTTTTTTTGTGTGTGTGATTTTTTATTTTTTTTTCTACTTTTGCATGCTGAACCAAGCCCATCCAGGTAGACATGTTAACGGTGGAGCCAGCTCTGGTCACCTGTAGAGAAGAACGAGGAGGACGTAAAACAGCGTCGCCATGGCAGAGGGAACGAGATGTGTGGCTCCTCCGCACTCCATTGCGTTCTCCTGGAGAGTGGGGAAAAAGTAAAACAGCAGATGTCTCAATGGAACACAAAGGTAAGCACGTGCCCGTGTGTGTGTGTGAGAGCCAGACCTCTGGGTGAAACGGGTGGCAGGTATCCGGACGCCTCCTGTGCTTCTGCATCTTCAGCCTTTCGCACTTGAGCGATTCGTTATGTGAAGCTGAAGCTAAGGCAACAACCGACAACACAGGCCCGAAGCAGGAGTGTTTTCCTTTCGATTTAAGCGCGGAAATAAATCGATCTTCTCCGGGAAAGCGCAGGAGCGGAGACGGAAAAACGCAGAGAAACCAAGCTGGGCCGTGTTTGAGGAGTTTTCTTCCATCGCATAGCAACAAAATAGCAGGCTTTATGGTACAGTAAGCACCGCGCAACAAAATAAACAGTGGTGGGCGCGTATATACAGCGTGACGGTATACTGCAGAGAAAAATGCATAGTGTAGGAAAACCCAGTTTGGCTCTGCGGTGACGAGCTGAGATATTTCAATCTCCCTCCACTTGACCTGTCTGTTATTGATCAGCATCCCATCATCAAGTGGGCTATTGTATAACAGAGAGAGAGAGAGAGAGAGAGACAGAGAGTAGGATATAGCAAAAAGCTGGGTAAGCTCATCAGTCGCAGCTCTTTCATCCACAGGAGAGTCGGAGGTTAAGCTAACTCTGCAGCTTTCCCACAAATGTAATTCTTGGTTCTATTTACATCCCTGCAACATTGAAAGGCGCAATGTAAAAAAAAAAGTCATGCAGGTAATGTTCCCCCCTTTTTGTGGTACAGGAAGCCTGACTGACTCTGGACCTCATTTCTGTCCAGTAATTAGGGACATAATCATGTTTTAGAGACATTTTCTGGTATCTCTGTGGGAGCTTGTGTGCAGAAACAGTGGCTCAGAAGATAGATGGCTGTCAGGTGCTAAAAAAGGCCAAAGACAGCGGAGGTGGAACAGGCTGGTGTCACTGAAACGAAGCAGAGCTGCGGCCCTACCTGGTGATTGGGCGACAAGGCCAGGCGTGCATCACACGCTGGTTTTGGTCAGTGAAGGATATACATGATCTCCACGGGGTTCATGGTAATCGGCTCGAACATGCTGCAGTCACACTTGTTGTCCACCACCACCATGAATAGGTTGCTGCTGGGAATCTGTTGGATCACAAAGGACCTGCCGGAGGGAAGAAAGAGAGACGTAAATGCGATGAATGTCTGGGAATCTGGACAGCAGGGCTCTTTGTGTGCCGTAGAGAACGCTGGACGTGTGTCAGGAAGACCTGTCTCAACCCTGGCTGTCAGTAAACACACCGACAGGCTCACACAAACACAAAAGCATTTTTCTATAACTCGCTCCATACCCTCCTCTTCCTCACTCCCATCCCTTCCTGCTCCTTTCTTTTGGTCTTTTTTTTTTTTAGTACCCTATCCAAGCTGAGCGCCAATGATGTGTTGCCAAATATAAAACACACCAAAGGAAGACAAATGGGAACCACACTCGCAGCGTTTCATCGCAGCATTTTGCTGGCCTGAGAGATCAGGCCCGAGCCTCGGCCTCCTGGCCGCTGATTTACGATCCATCTGAGCTCCGCAAAGTAAAAAGTTCATACAGCCCGTGAGCCAGCGAGCACCGAAGGAATCCACACAAACGTACGCTCTCCTCTCCCCAGCTAACGTAAAGAGAACTGACAGATCCCGTATCAGGAATATCTCCCCGCTAATTCAATCCTATGATCAATTTAATCTGGCCACAAACAGGCTCTAGTCCCTGAGTAGCGCCAGTCCACCGCACTTTAATGCAGTTATCCCACTGCGACCGAGCAAACCCAACCAAACAAGGCCAGCGGAGAGCAGGCAAGCCAGTTTCAATCAGGCTGAATTAGGACCTGCTGATGTTTAATAATCTGTGCTTACCCGAGCGCGCTGCTGGGCTGGTCCAGCTCGCACTGATAGAAAGCAGAGCAGAGAGAAGACTTAAACACATCCTGACAGCACAGCTGCTGGCCTTGAAGGAGCGAGCGCTAGGAAGAGGAGCGCCGCGCTGCGCACCAACAAACAGCCCAGGATGTGCACAATACAGTCCGACGGGGGGATGTTTACGCATTCCCTCCCACGCAAAAACACACAGCGGCACGCACGGATGTTAAAAAGCTGCCAGGCGGCTTCCTAACGTTCGCTTTCCGGGTGCCGAGGTTTCTGTTCTGACCGGCAGGAGAAGAGGTCAACAAGGCAGACGCCACCAATAAAAGAGTTGAAAAAGACAGTCAGGCAAATGGACGTCATGGAAAATTCAATGTGCATAAAAAACAGGCATGAGGACGTGTTGACAGGGCACTGCTGCGGAGTTCTCACCAACACACATCACACACTGTGGATTCGGAGCCGAGGACAATGAAAAGGTCTCATCGTTACGTTTTGATCACAAAGAAAGACGGTTTCTCATCTCGGTGTCGCCCGGCTGGCAGGTGGCTACCCAGCAGAGGGCAGCACTATGTTACAAGCTTCTCCTACGATGTAGGAGAGTTTCTGCTTACGTTTCAATTTTCCCAGGTTAATCCAGCGGTTGTATAAGTAGCCGTAACCACGGTAGCGCCGCGTGTCATCGCATGAACGCTGAGCGCTGATTATGGTGTCGTTTAACAATTGCTATTTAATGGAGATTCAGTCCAATAAAACCTCAACAAACAGACTGTTGCCTTTTTAGACCAATGCTGTCATTTTATTTGACTTGTTTTATGGCTTTCAGGAAAACTGGCACCTCACACCACGGTTTCAGCGTCTGAAAGCGTGGAGTCAGTTTGGGATGGAAATGTCCCACCCAGAGGCTGCCGGCCTGCATAGCACGAAACAAAGCAGCACCTAAAAATAAATAAATATCAAGCCTATTTTTTCCATTTATTCAAGACTTAATTATAATATAAAATTACCAGCTGCAAAATAAGGTCATAAAAAGAAATTAACTTCCCTAAAGACTGAAACATATCTTATTTTTAAAAAAAAAAAAACACCATTAAATGAAACAAGAGGAAAAACTACATTTTAAATGCAGTTAGAGCTGTGAGACATGTTTTATGACTCGCAGCATAATGATCATCCTATTTGTACTTTAAATATATGACAGTTTTGATGTCCGTCCCAGCAGAGAAGCTGCTGAAGCTAACGGAGGCTAAAGACATGACATCACTCCCATCATCCCCCAGATCTCAGCGTTTCTGCTGTCAGTCTGTCCTAAGAATGAGTGCACAACTGACAAATATGCAAAGCCACGCAAACGCAAACACACACACACACACGTTCTACCAAAATTATGAGAAAGATTTGAGCCTCTAACATGAAACAGATGTTTATCACCAACATCCTCGATTTCCTAATCTGAGCCATAAAATCCACAAACTGAAATAAAAAGTCCATCTGACTTTATCAAAATTATTGCACTTTAAAACTGATTTATTTGAAGGTGACGTGGCATCCACACACACCTACACACACAGACACACACACACACACACACACACACACACACACACACACACTTCCCCTGCAGTTCCACAGCTGGGAGCAATGAAGGGCCCAGTGCAGAGATCTAGAAAACACCCCACAACTGCCTGACAGAAAAGCCCAAAATGTTAATGGGGACCACACTCATTTTCCCATTTTTAAAGGAAGCCTTCTTTCCACCTCTGCCTCGTCTATAAATGCCTCGTATTTTAAACTGCTGGAGAGGAGCGAGTGTCTCTGATGGATTGTCAGGATAAAAGTGTGTTCAACGGACAGCAAATGATTTAAACATGCTCTTCCTCATTAGGGAGGCGGAGGGGTACGCAGATAAAAATATTTTTCCAAGATAAAACTCGACGGCGTGAATCGCTTTGCAGTTCCTTCCTTTCTTGAAGCCAGTTGCAATAAAAATGTGCTCTGGACCTTCAGACTGCTAGTGTGTGTTGGGATTTGTGCAGGTGCCTCGTACTTGATGCAGCCGTCACAGTCCACGTGGCCGGTGTTCTCTTTGATGGTTCTCTCAGAGATGAAGGCCGGGAACTCTGTGTCGCATGGTACCTGCATGCTGCGACCCATTCTCTGAGCTGGAGGAGAGACAAAAACCAAACATGCATGTTTACTGGAGTATAGCAGAGGTGCATCCTGCCCTGGAGTGGAGGCGTAGGAGAGCCGCAGATGCTAGCATAGCTTGAACTCTCCTGCCACCCAGAGGTCTTCAACAATGACGCAGGAGGGCAGACGCACTCCTGCAGTCGCTCAAAACCCTAGTCAAGCAAACAATTTCTGTATTTTATTATTTAGATTTTTTTCTATGAATAATTTAAAAAATATAGTGCGATGTGTACAAAGTAGGTCTAATACCACAACCGGGAATATAAATAATGTCCATAAAAAAGGTCACCTATGCGTATAAATGTCAAAGATTAGTTAAGGTTGAGGGGCTGTGTAGATTAGGTTACAGCCTGCTGAACTGTGGTGTTTCAGCTGTGTGTTTCTCTTTGTAAAGAGATACAGAACGCGCCGCTATAAGACCTGAGGCTAGCCAGCTGTGAAATTGTCTCAAAAGCTCAGCGAGCGCCGATGCCCGACTTCATTTCACCGTGTGGGAAAGACGTCGCTATGGACTTTGGTTTTGTGGTTCTCCCTACGTCTTCTGTTCTTGTACAGAACAAAATATTTTCATAAAATATTAGCTTTGGCAGGAATTAGCGTTACAAAACGATGCCAATTAGCAGGGCCTTTATTTCAAACACTCCATAAAACACAAGGCATCAGGGCGTTCGGAGCTTGGCTGGCGTAAGTAAGACAGAAACATTAAGTGAACTGGAGAGAGAAACAGACAAATAGATGGGGAAAAAAATAAGCAAAAAAGCCTTTTTTTGCTGTTACCAAGCGGATATTGCTTTTCACCTCTACCAATATAATACACATCCTCCAAGATCATAAAAGCCTCAAATATGACCCATCTGGACACACAAACATAAATGTGCAGACAGTATGACACACACACACACACACACACACACACACACACACACACACACACACACACACACACACACTGAGGTCAGGTAAGGTAATCTCATGTCCCGACAATTTTATTTTTCTGGTTTGGATTGCACATATTTATTCATTTTTTCCAGCGGTCACACTCACTCGATCCAAGAGGAAATGGAATGAAGTTGGAGACAGGAGGTCAGTGTGGAGGACGAGGCCTTGTTTATTGTGCCACTAAACTCTGTCTTTGTGAATTGAATCATTATTTTCTGTTAGCTTTGAAGACTCAAAAAGAAAGAGAACGGTGGAATAAGAGCATAGTTACAGCAAAAAATAAACATTCAATATCTTGCACTTGTCTTACCCTTAGTTTTTTGAATATTTGTGCTTCCTGCTGCTACTGTTTTTTTTATTAGTTTCTGATAATGGTTCTCTTTTTGTAAATCTAGTTTTGTTTTGTTTTTTAAATTTCACTCTATTCAATTTAAGACAGGGCCTTCAGTGGTTACATACATATACAAAAAGAGGGGGAAAAGTGTAATAACAAAGAGTAAATAAAAAAATATATCATCACAAATTCTAATAGCTTGGAACTCAAAGTTCTATTTAAAACACAGTGAACAATGATCACCCTTTGTTTATTATATTAATCGTACTTTTTTTTTAGGCAAAAAACATTTTTAAGCTGCATCTTACAGACACAAACTTGTGTGTGTGGTACAGACCAAACAAACAGTTGAACAGTGTCTTACCTTTGGCTGTGAGGTCAGAGTACCACCAGCTGCACAAGTTAAACTCCACCAGGAATCTACACATGCAAAAGACATGTTTCAGATTACCCGGTTCTGTTCTACATGCATCACCGGACGTTTCTTCATCCACCACTTTCATAGTTCTTTAAAACAAACAGTTAAAAATTTCAAATGCTATTTTATATGAATGATAGTAAAAAAATGCTGCAAAGAAGAAAAATATGACAAAAATGGTGACCCTTGACCTTTAACAATTGCCTGTGAGTCGTTAAATAAGTGTAAGTTTCTTATTCAACGTGTATGTGTGTGTATATTCCTAAAAATGATAAAAACAATAATAAAAACTTTTTTTAAGCAATCAAGTCAAGCCTGTCTGAAAAAGGAAAGACACCAAGATGATTCTGTGCACTAGAAATCAACATCCCCATGATGCACTGGGGCAACAGCAGACCACCCAGGAAGACCCTGCAGCCGCAGCCTGGCCCCACCGTAGTGGCCACACCGCAGGAAACATCAGGTAGCCATTACTGCCCCAGATCACTGAGCATCGCCTCAGCATGCAGGCGGAGGTGAGTGTAAACAAAGTGGATGTACTGTCTCTCTCACACACACACACACACACACACACACACACACACACACGGTGCTGGTCATAAGAAAATGATGCATGGAGAAAATAGCTTACATGACCAGCTCAGTCAAGATCCACTTCACGGCCGACAGGAGGGCGAAGTAAGGCTACAACCACAGCGGGCGAAAGAGAAGACGTCAAACTTCACGGCGCAAAATGGTTTGCAAAGGTGCCAGAAGGTGCCGTACTCACATCCAACAGCGCGTGTCCGCTGCCGCTGCTCTCCGAGTACACCCAGCACAGGGCCTGGTAGTCATAGAGCGTGACCCTGCACACACAAGCGAGGCCAGACTGTGAGGCAGATACGATCGTTTACAGGCGGATGAGGTGTTATGACAGATTTGAATTTGATAACTAACGCATTTGTCTGGGAGACAGAACGCACGTGAGGTCACACAAGCCCTAATTCACAAATTATATCTACTATTACACGCCTGCGGGCTGAGTTGAACGGTTCTGTGGGAGTGAGAGAAGAAGGGGAGGTGGAGGTGGAGGAGGAGAAGGAGGTGGAGGTGGTTGTGGTGGTGGGGAAGAGGGAGCAGAGAAGGTTGGGAGGTGGGAAGGTAGCGTTACCGGCAGTTGTATATTAGATGTGGCAGAGAGGGAAGAACGAGAACAGCTAAGGGCTGAGAGCTTCCCGAGAGGTGATGTAGGAAGGTGTGTGTAGGAAGGTGTGTGTGTGTGTGTGTGTGTGTGTGTGTACATTTGAGGATATTGGGGGGATATCAGAGGATTTGAGGACTAAGCATGCCCTGAGGGTGTGAGGTCTGGCTCTTTGCAAGAGAGGTTATTAAGGTGGGTCACACAGACAAACCCACACACACACAAAGTTGATGGTGGAATTCTTACAGACCTGACAGTATGTGTGCGCGAGTGTGTGTCATGTATGTCCGCAGCCCCAGGGGCAGATTCAAAAACTTAGTCACAGCACCGGTGTCACCCGGCTCCAGAATCGGCCAGGAACCAATTAGCGCTAAGCCGGGCCGCATAATAGCGTTAGCAGTCAAACAGGCACTGAGGTGATCGCCGCCATGAGTGTATGTTTGCATAGATGTGTCATTACAGGCCCGAGCTGAGCCACAGACGGTTCCCATTAGCTGTCAGAGAGGCTCGGAAATAAAATGTCCGCAGCACTTAGCAAGTTTGTGTGTCACTTAATGTGACAATATCGGTTTGATGCATGAATGTAAAAAACAAGAACATTCCCAGTTTGTTTTAAGGAAGTAAAAACTCCCAAAAACATTTGTAGTAATTATTACGCGGTGAGCGGTAAAACTTTGCTTGAATGAGTGGAGACAACTGTGGGGAAGCGAGTGGGCGATCGGGGCGACTGCGTGAGTCCTGCTACATTCGCTCAGATTTCCTGACAGCTTTTCTTTGCTTTCCTTGCTTCTGACGCGCCACTGCGGCAACGCTCCGGACGACCCCACGTTGGTCTTTGAAGCAGAGAAGCTGACGGTTTGTGTCAGCTCTAAGTGCTGCAATTTTCAAAGTCTTTAACGTTTTATAATTAAGAGAGAGCTGCGCCGACTTAGCGCTCTAATTGTCTGCAGACTGCGCTGGCGTTGGGGAAAATCCGACTGGATTCAGCCCTGCTGTGGTCCATAAGCCCTAATGCTCATCATGCTCGTGCTTCGGTGAGGCAGATTTTAATATTCATTTGTCAGACGTCAGACTTAAGTCCAAACACTCCCTCATCATCCCACATTAAAGATTCAGCGAAAGCGCTTGCAGGCCTGTGTTTCCGAGTGGGACCATGAACCTTTTGCTGTCAGGTTGTGGAGGTTCATCCTCACTGAACAAGCGTGATCGTCTCCTCGGCCAATCGGTTGTTATGCTGTGATCTTTAGGCACCGTGACAGCACGCTTGGGATCGCCTCCTCCGCATGCTGGAGCGCCGAGCCCTGACGCAACGCTGGAAATATGCTAGCGAATGTAAATTCACCATTTAGCAATTGCAACAAAGGATGTCACAAACATGACGCCCAGCCAAGGCAAACTACAGCGCGTCTGGTAGGTTGCTGATCTCTGGAGCTTTACGAACATTTTTTTTCCTTTGGGCTCAAATTTTCAAAACCTTAGCAGGACCTCGCCGCCCGCCGCTGCCAGCGTTTTCCACGGGGGTGCGACTGCCGTACACATGTGAACGAGGCCGCCTTTCTGTGCGCGGCACGTCAGGTTTCGCCTAATTCCTTGGCTCCGGGGAGAAGATTTGCTGTAATCCCCGAACGGAGAGCGTTGCTGTGCGAAGGGTCGGAGTTCAGCGGCAAAGAGCTCGACGCAATTGGCCAACTTAAGAGCTGTCAGCACGAGAGGAGACGTGCTCTCACTCTGCGGCCAGCCGCATAATATGCGCATACATATATGCATGCATACCAGTGGAATTCTGTTGGCATGTAGTGTGCACACTCACACAGCCACACACACACATGCAGTTAGAGAGCCTCACCTCTTGAAGGAGCCCATCTGTAGGAGCTTACTCATCACAGCCCCTTCTGTTCCCCAAAAAATTTGCCCGTCTACAGAAAAAAGACATCAGCAAAATAAATGCAGGTTAATCAAAAGGGCTAATCCTAATTAAAAATCCTAATTATAATAAATCCGCTGCTTCGCCAACAAAGCAAACCAAAAGAATCCTGGCTGCCTTTGACGGCAGCACCTCAACCCGCAGTGAGCTCAACAACGGAAAACCTTCCCAAAACCAGTAATGTTTTTCACTTCTTTTTTTTTTGTCACTTGACCTTTGATTAGGCAGAAAAACTATTGCAATATTCCAAAAGAAAAGCTGATACTTCTGATGACGTCATTCACCTGACCACCAGTCATTTAGAAATATGGATGGAAGCTAAGATTTCCACAATCAAATGATCATTAAATGAAACTCTTGGCCATTTATTTTCCAATCCAATACCAAATGTGCACATATTCCCAACACAGCAGAGGTTAGCAAATTCCACCTCAGCATCTTTGCGACAATGCAGCTCATTAAAGTAAATCTAGGTATTTTACTGAACGCTTTGAGGGGATTTGAGACAATTTCTATTGTCGCCAAGGACCCCTAAAAGCACATGCAGAGAGACAGGAGGACGATGACAGCCAGCGGACGGACTGTGCTGGATGAGCAGAAGCTGGTGTGACAGGTCTGGAGGTAGCTGAGGGGATGATGTCTGCTGTCTACATCTGTCCTAACTGTGCAAGAAACTTTCAGGAGAAATAAGCCAACACCGCTGATCGAAAAAGTGGTGGCAAAGAGCTGCGACCAGGGGGCCCTACATTTAGCAAAAGGTTCTGTCTCAATTGTACCAAGCTAATGTCTCAGTGCTTTTAAATACACTGATTTACATGCAGAACAGAGTGTGTGTGTAGTTTTTTTTTTTTACCAGAGTGTAGTCCTCTGCTACTAAAATAAAGCCATTGTTGTCAATCAGGTAGCAGTTAATATTCTGAAAAAGAAAAAAAAAAATGAAACAAACCAATCATTCTTTTGCTTGTTGATGAAAGAAAAAAAAGGCTGCAAACCTCGTCATCACAGCTAATGGAGCACTTCCCGTCCAATGCTGCACACTTTAGAGGGATGAAAAAAACACACGTCACTGGTTAACACAGACAGGTACAGTTTTCATCCTCTTCTCTAAAGTTTATGGGTCATTGCGGAGTGTCTACCTGTTTGCTGGCCGTCCAGAATTTCCTCTGAAAAAACTCCAGTTTCATCTGAATCCCCACAGCTGAAAGAGAGAAATACAATAATAGGATGATGTTTATATACTTCAGAACTTAATTGGGACTAAATTCAGCTCAAATCTGAGATGGCGTGTGTTTGTGTGCTCGGTTAGAGTTGGGGTCATTCGCAGATCATAACCTCTCCTCCTGCTTCTGAGAGGAGCCCAGGTTGTTCCGAACCAGGGCCTACCCTTCTGGCATCTGTCTGCAATATTTAGAGCTTCCCGCAGGTGCAAAGAGAGCTGCAGGTAGTAAATTAAACGGGAGGGGATTCAGCGTTTGGACGACTGCAACAGCTGGGGACCTTAAAAACAGCAAAGCGTGCTGACTGAACATGATCGGCATCCACAGAATCATACATCACACTGAGAGAGGTCACTCAGACACTTAACCGCTTTTACCGTCGACACGCGATGAACAAATGAGAGCAAACCAAATATATTTTTTAACAATAATTCAGACTCTGATGGACCGTAAAATATTTAATACTTGACACTCGAATGAGTATTCATTCATAAATCCTTATTCCTGCAGTCACCATCTACAAAAATAAGTAGTTATCTACATGGATCAGCTGCACTTTACGTGTTTGAAGAGCAAAAAGAAGATCGTCCCAAAAACATTCCGCTGCTTTACAGGTCCCTCGGAGCGTCTGCGTGCTTGCGGAGTTGTTTAAGTGCAGCGGGGCCGCTGCTGCGGCCTCTTTTAGCCCTCTGCCCAGCGGAACAGGTGCAGATTATCCCATCATAAGCTTTGCCAGATCCCTTCAGCAGCCCACCATTTCTACACACACGAAAAAACCATGCAGAGAGGCTAATTTAAGATGTTGGGCATCGGCGGTGGAAACACACATGGTGCAAAAAGCCAGTGAGAGCGTTTAGCGCAGAGCCAAGATCACCTCAGAGGAGAAAGGAATCTGAAAATGAGATTAAATGATTTTGAGTATTGTTGTAATGATGAAGGATTTTGCACAGTTTCCAGCAAATTTCAAGGCCAAGTTTTACTAAAAGAGCACTAAAGGAGCAAACCAGTGTGCTGTATTGTTAGCAGCATCCAGGATGTGGCTTTAGAAATGTATACACCAATTTAAAAAAAAAAAAAAACTAGATGGATAGATGTTGAATTTCAATGTATATGACAGGATGAAAATAATTGCTCTGCCCTTCAGCAGAATGAAGGATATAAATATAGCTGGACAGGAGAGGAGGGGGTAGATCACGAGGTCAGCTTGTATCACATCATCTCAGTCATTGTTGGAATGATGTGATCATTAATCTCTTCTTATCTCCTTTGTTCATTTTCAGTCTCCTTCAAGTGACCCGTGTGCTCTTGCAGGCTCAACATTCAATCTATTTAGCTGCGGGTACATTTACTACAGCTTAAAGTCCTGCTTTCGTTCTCTGTGCGTGCGCGCGTGTGTGTGTGTGTGTGTTTACGTGTGGTTAGTCATGCATTTGATGTTGCTGTGCTGGGGGCGTGTTCTGCCAGCCCTTCTGCCCATGGCTCATGCATAATATTATCAGAGCATGCCACAGTAGCGGGCACCCTCTGACAGCGTTGGCTGCGTGCGTGCGTGCGTGCGTGCGTGCGCTTGTGTGTGCTTGTGCACACGTGAGCTGTTTTGTGCAAAACAAGCAGAGCACAGACCCCTCTATTTCAGTCTCACTCGGCTGTCGCCAAAGCAGGAGAAGGCAAGAAGAATGCAAGTGTGCACGCTGATTTAGGAGGTCCAGCTGTCTGATTTGACACAATATCAGCCACCAACGGAGAAATAGGCAGGGAACAAAACACACACACACACACACACACACACACACACACACACACACACACACACACACACACACACACACACACACAGGGGCGTTCATTTAGAGGGGGAGGTAAAAAAGACAGAGGAAGCAGAATGAAAAAACAACATGAAGGATAATACAAAAGAAAAGAGAGGCTGAGTGAGAGAGGAGCAGAGAGAGAGAGAGAGAGACAGAGAGAGAGAGAGAGAGAGAGAGAGAGAGAGAGAGAGAGAGAGAGAGAGAGAGAGAGAGAGATATTCCAAGGCTGCCTGGCTGGCAGTAAGCTCTGGGCTCTGATCTGCTTGCTCTGATGGGGTTTCATGCCCGTGCAGGCAGCATTGGGGGATCCTGAGGGTAACACATTATTTTTTTATCCTCAGCTCCTTTTTGCTTTTTCCAGCTTTCCTCCTTCTGGTCCCCAATAAGCCCGGACAGATGAGACTAGTCGGGACAGCTCGTCTCAAGCTCAGTGGCGGCTAATGGATCACCAATGACAGGCAACGGCGATCAAAACGGGATCTAAAAGACGAAGAAGCGGCCCAGAGACAGCTGGCAGATATGAGAGGTAAGAGAAAGGTTCCATCGCTGAGGAGAAGATGCATGGACAAACAGGTGTGCACGCTGGTTCCAGTGTGTACGTGTGTGCATGCATCTTGGTGGGCAGCTGCTGGGACTTACATTGTGTAAACTGTTGTGTAACTGTGTGGATGGAGCCACGCGGGACCAGAACATTCACACTTGTGTCTCGCTGCCTCCCAGTGTTACAAGCGTGGGCTCTGACACCGAGGTGACGGTCAACGATACGCGTTCTGGGTCACGCACGCATGCCAGCACGGGCGAGCGTTGAGTCGTAGGAACAGGACGGAGCACACGGTGATTCCCCTGTTGACCTCATTCCTAAGCTGCTGTGGCGCTCCAAAGAGCCGACACTGTTTACGTGTCCACATTTGTAACGTTTACACAATAGAGGACTTTAGTGCATCCTCACAGGAACACATTTCACCTTTGATTCATTTTCATTCTCGTACAGCCGCATTTTGATCCATATGTGTGACCTGCAACGGAATAGAAGCGAAGGTTATACCTTCTTACTGCGCAAAAACCAAAACAAAACAAAACAAAATTTCACACACAAACACTAATGGAGTGTGTGATACACGGTACTTGAGCGTTGGGAGCCACTGTGCTCATGTGTGCTGCCATCTTGCAGGAAATTGTGCTGCGACTGACACACACAAAGTGCCAACTCACGATGATCCCAATCCAAACAAGGCAGACAGTATTTTACCCAAACAATTCGGTGGAATAATGGGATCAGCCTTTCCCAACAATGGGATAAGCCTTTTCCAAGCGATGTGCCAGTTGATGGCTGAATGTTTTATTCTTAGCTGTTGTCTGCACACCGTTTCCCACGATGCTTCGGCTAGAATAACTAGACACGGACACTGTAAATCCATAAATATGCAAAGACTGTTGTTGAAAAACGTAATATTTCGACAAAATTGAATGGTTCCTTATTAAGGTGGCCTAGTAAACAGTTTGGGATATGTGTACAACGTAAACGAAACCTGGCTGGAGTCTGAGGGTAATTTCATCATGCCTCCAGCAATTCCAGCCAGCTCTATAAATAGGAATCTATGTTCCACAAGAAATGGACATCTGAGGTCTCTCAAAGGGGGTCAGACCCTCAGGACGTGCTGCGTATGGATTTCTGTGTGGGTGGAGTGTGGGTACAGGGGCTGCCAGGCTCTGGTCAGGTCACCGAGGGCCACCGTCTCAGAGCGGGTGGGAGTCTGCTTGAGTCGGCTTTTTTTGTTTTGTGGAAAAAGAACATTAATATCCAAGGAAAATATCATTTGAACAGATTTTGTTTTCTTTTATATCATATTTGACATGTCTAAATGTTTTGGATTCAGCTGCTCGGACACAACGTGACGTCCTGCTATCTCCACAGCGGCACTGCTGTGTACCCTCCTCTCCCTCCTGTCTTCATCACACGCCTGTCCTAAGGAGTGTAGCTGCAACGCCAAAGTGGTGGACTGTCGGGGACGAGGCCTGTACGACATCCCCCACCTGCTGCATCCGGACACCCAAGAACTGCATCTCCAGGACAACCGAATCAGGGGGCTGGGATCAATGGCTTTCCGAGAAATCCCCATCGTCCGCGTCCTTGATTTATCCAATAACTCTATAACATCTATTTCCCCGACTGCCCTGCTGGGTCTGAGAAATCTCCAACGCCTCAGCCTGGCCTACAACAACCTGAAAGAACTCGACAAGAGGCTGTTTGGACCCATCCGCACGCTGTCGCACCTGGAACTCTCACACAACAGGTTAGTCCGCAGCACCGCAACCTGTCGCTCTCTGCACCAGATCAGGGTCTCTAAGTCATTGTACATCACCTCTTACGTTTTGTCTCTCCAGCCTATGGGGACTCTCTGGAGCCATGGGTGATAATCTGAGGAATCTCAGCCATCTGGGTCTGGCATACAACAGGATAACACGCCTGGACCGCTCCCTGCTGGAGGCCCTGGGGCGCCTGGACAGCCTGACGCTGCGGGGCAACCCCTGGAGATGTGACTGCCAGCTCATAGGCCTTAAACTCTGGCTGGAGACCTACCTCTTCAAAGGTTAGAGACCCTCGGCTAGCTGTAGCTTGTGCTGCTGGCTTTGGTTCTGACCAAAGACCTGATGCTAATACTAACCTTTAATGCAAGAACCTTCCTCAGGGCAGGTACACACCAACCTGTCTCCAGCCTTTTTCTGCACAGATTATTTTCTTCTCCTGCGCTTCTTTTTGAACGGCCCAATGCCACATGATGAGAGGAGACGTTCTAGTGCATTTAAGGCAACTGCTGTTGCCTTAAATGTGGTCTACAAATACCTACCCATCTGATTTAATCAGTGGAAATTGTAATCAAGCCTGATTCTGGCCTTGATCTTGCAAAACCAATTGGGACCAAACGCTGGAAAGAACACGCATTCGAAAAAATTCTTCACAGCTGGCCCATGCAGCATTTCCTCTTTGGGTTTTGGCACTTTGGTTTCTCAACAGCCAATCAGAGCACTCTCTTTCACCATAGGGGAAACCGTGTCTAATCCGCTAATGTATTAAAACTACAGTCGCGCTACAGTTTAATTGGGGAGCTTTTTCCAGAGATTAAAACACGCTGATCCCAAATAGCTGGGTGTGTTAAAACCAGGATAATAGCTCCCTCAGTGGTGGACTGACTGATAGCATATGCGTAAGAGTAATAGAGTAAATTGGTCTTTAAAAGTGACCGTGCGCACTGTTTTTTACTGAATTTTAGAAACATTATTTCTATTTGCACCAGAACCTGTAACTACAACAGTGCCTGTTACAGTCAGCGACAGAGTGTACGATTAGGAGTTGGAGCCTATTATTTTCCTTGCTAGACCAACACTAGCACGTATTAGATAACAAAATAACCGCTGCAGGGTGAAAGCTAGGCTCACTTGGAGCACTCTGGCCCACCCACATGCATGTTGTTCTGACAAGGCTTTCAGCTGAAAGGCTGAAAATTATAATTACCAGCAAAACAGAACAATGGACCAAGACAGAAAGATCCAAGCTTAATGGTGAACCAGGGCCATGTCAGGCAGACAAAAACAAGTAATTTTCCAAGCACATTTAGCAGGAATCAGGAGAGATGCGTAAGAAAGCCAAACTATAGCGTGAGCCGTCCGTTGCAAACCTTTTCTGTTTCCCTACTTGGATTTTTTGGGGGGTTTTTTAAATGGACTTTATCTGACCTAACTGTATCTCTGCTCTTAGGTGGAGTGGTCGATGAGGTCATTTGTTCACATCCAGAAGAAATGAAAGACAGAGACCTGCAGAAAGTCCCCTACCAAGTCTTCCATGTCTGCATGACCACAAGCTACCACTATCTGTTCGCTAACATACACCACCTGGAGACCGAAAGACTGCTTCGAAGCCACGCTCACGGCAACCACGCACATCCCTCAAGCCACGCTCTCCACAACCCCATCGGGGAAGGCTTTGGCGGTGGAACAGGAGGAGGAGGAGGAGGAGGAGGAGGAGGAAGCCTGCCAGAGTGTGAACCGAAACAAAGGCACCGACCCGTCAACCTGCGCCACGCCATCGCCACGGTGGTGATCACAGGAGTGGTGTGCGGGATCGTGTGTCTGATGATGTTGGCGGCAGCGGTGTACGGCTGCGCCTACGCCGCCATCATGGCCAAATATCAGCGGGAGCTGAAAAAGAACGAGGAGCTGGCTGCAGCGCAGAAGGCAGATCACGCCACAGCGGATGAGAAGGAACCTCTGGAGAACGCCATCGCCTGAGAGAGAACCCGCTTTGATACTCGAGCCTCAACCCTTTAAACTAACAGTCTGAAGACAGTGTCTGCATATTAGTACAGGTTTAGTTGTAGGGGAACAAAAATGTGAGAGAGATATTTGTGTGTGTGAGTGTGTGTCGTAAAACTCGGGTAGCTAAATTCGACAGGGATTTGACTATGCACTGATGAGCAGAGTATCGTTTACTGTTTACGGGTTCAAGGGCCAGGCCAAAGAATCCCAACGGGACTGAATCTTCTTTGTTTGTGTGACACAAATATCAACAAATGGCTCTATATTTCTAATTGTGAATTTTACGGTATGATAGTCAACCTCTGGTAGTTTTAAACGGATTTTGAACCTTGGGTGTTGTTTGGTTGTCGTTCAATTGATATTTTTTTGAGTTTTTTAAAGTGTTTTGGAAGAAAAAACCCGTATAGGCAGCTGCTGTTAGTGACGTTCTGTCGTGTCCCCATTGTAAGAGGATGCCAGGAATGAGTGTGAGAGTGTGTCGTTGTGTCGAATCGCAATGAGACCTATATCTATATATATCGTATGCATAGATTTAGATGACTGCGTTTGTGCCTAATCTTTCTGAGGATAAAATATGTCTCTTTCAAGCATATTTTTCTGAGAACTAAAGAAAAAGAATGAAGAAATAATTGAAGCAATAATGAAACAAACTGAAATGAAAACAACTAAACCTTGACTCTGTTATTATTACTGGTTTTATCTTGATTTTACAGTTTCATAAGGCTGCAACTGAGATGTCAACAGTAACACAACCATATGTATAATTATTTAAATGCAGTGTGTAAGATTTTTACACAATAACATTTATTAGTATTATTAGTTTTATTCTGACTCACTTTGTGGGAACTAATGGTTGTGTATGTTTGTCTTTGATCTTAATACCTAACCCGCGATCATCGCGCTACACAGCACCTAAGGTGCTGCACGTGGCAAAAGATGTGACCACAGACACGTGTGTGTGTAAGTGTGACTCAGGCAATGTCTGTAGGGTTCACGATCCGTGATGTCATCAGCCTGTCCCGTTACGTTAGCGTATTTTAGCTTATTCACAAGTCTGCAGCTCAGTGAAGCACAGTCCAGTGCAAACTGGCCCCAACCGGCCCACGCTGCATTTGCATCCTAGCCTACATCTCTCCTCCCATCTGACTCTCTTATATAAAATCCTACAAACAGACATTCCCTTGACCTGACAAGCACGATCATCATCACTGCCGCGCAGCATCCTGCGTAACACTGGGGTGTTCAAGGATGCCTACCAGTGATGAGCCATTAGCCGCGAGGTTTCAGAGACGCTCGCTAAACTAAAAAAAAAACAGTGTTCAGGAAAACGGGATTAAATAAACCAGTCGTGCCGGATTTTGCAGAAAATACTAGGCGATCCATTTGGTGCATGCACGTGTGCTGTGACAGGGCACAGGCTCACCCATCTCAGTCCTTCTGCTCCAGTGTTTTTCCCCTAGGCCAACAGTGCCCACATGCACATCCCCTTCGTCGACACTCACAGGCACCCTTTCTTCAAGCCTCTCTCATCTCCTCTTCTTGCCATATGTTCCCAGTACAATTTTTTTTTTTCTGTTTCTGTTTAGACAGTTCTTTACCGGTCCTACTTTCAGAAAGATTCCCTTTAGTTGACAGCTGATTTTAATTCGTCAAAGAGCTTTTAGACGAGGTCAAATGCTGAAAAGGTTCGTCAATTTGTTCGATGTGCAGAGAAAAGGATTATGATAATCCCCAAATTGTTGTTAGCCATATATTTCAGGGAATGAAATAAAACATTTGTTTATGTAATTACTAAAAAAGCATGCAAAAGGCCTTAAGATGATGGCTATAAATAAAGAGATTGGGATCCAAACACCTTACCCCTCCCAGATGTGACAGCCTGATTTCAATACATTCAATGGAACTTTGCAGTTTCCAGGAATTATATTATCCTGGGAAATAAATCCCTGGTAATAGAAGTTCTTGGGAATGTTGGTGGAAAGGGGGCTTATGTAAACATCTTTAGGCTAAAAAAAAAAGGCCACAGAGGCAGCATGAAAAGGAAAGTTTTGCTGCCTGCAGAGTGTGTGGGAAAGCGAGAGCCACCTACCCGCAGCTATGGGGGATTTCCTCTCATCCAGGAGCTGAATGGCAGTGCTGGCCAGCACCACGCTCCTGTTCTCTGACGCTGAGGCAAACACAGAAAGGCACAGGTTAGAGTTCACACTGAAGCCATGTGCCATAATTGTGCATGTGCATTCACCACTGTGACTGGGCTGTGAGGAAAAGTCCAGCGAGAAAACATGAGCCTCTCAGATCGCTTGTCTGAGCACTAATGGAAAGCCTGAGGCCGAGGACAGATGAGAACACACTCCTTTTGGAGGGAAAACTATTTCTCAGACCCTGGTAAAGTCAATCTAGGTGCATGTGAGTGTGTGAGTTTGTGTGTGTCACTTTGGGTCAGTGTGTGTTCTATCCTAGTTATTACGGAAAAGAACAAATCTCTTTCTAACGTATCTGATTTCGACCCGTAGCGAGTCCACCAAACCACAAGCTGAATTCATAATCCAGGAAGAGGAGGTGGAGATGCACACCTCCAGAAAAGAGAGCGCATACACAAAACGCTGGGAGACGGAAACTCGATCAAAACCATGTTTGTGCGCTTTCCAAAAGATCTGACCTCAAGGTTGGTCTTCAACATTTCACCTATCGCTCATCGGGACCAGTGACCCTTAAAACTGACGGCTCCTGCACTGCTGCAGTGTGGAGCTGCCCCTGGGTGTCCTGACCTTCCGTATCGAGGCTGTTTTCGGTATTAACGTTTACGGCTAACCTGTGTTGAAAGGCAGCGAGTAGATGAAGGTGCCGGGGACCTGCTCCGCTGCTCTCTTGTACCAGAGCGGGAAGTGATCAGCGTTGAACACCCCCTCCTTGTCCTCCGCCGTCAGGAAGTCTCTTAAAGCGGGAGAGATAACAGAAACAGCCATGACGCAGAAGCACATGAGGTGACCTCACTGGTTTGCTAGCTGACCTGAGCACTTACTGGTTTGTGAGCTCATCAGGAACCACAAACAGGTTAATCCTGGACAGGCCCGTCCTGGTGCCGAGGTAGGCGATCTCCACGCCTTTGTCCGAGTTCCTGTGAGGTTTCACAAAGACGCACAACCGCAAGGGTTCGATCGGAACCAAGCTTCTGACTCCCAATATGTTCAATCACATGAGAAACACCGAAAAAGACGAACTCGGACTTGTTGAGCACGAGACTGGTCCAGTAGGCCTCCAGAGGAGCCGTCACCACGGCGTCAAAAAGAACCTCCTGAACAAGCACTTTGTCGCCTGAGGAGGTAAAAACAGATGATCTGTAAACCCAGGAGGGAGTACGCAGCGCGTAGAGACAGATCCAGGCACTGACAGTGAAGGTGGGGCTCATATCCATTCAAGTAGAGCTTGATGGCCTCCATCTGGGTCAGGTAGCGATGCTCCGGGTGCTCGTCTGTGTTACAGTACGTCCTGGGACAGATGAAGAACAGTTAGAGCGCTGGCTACTGATTCCTGACCACACAGAACGCTACTGGCACGAAGCTACACCCAGATCTGTGAGGCCCATCATCGGCGTCAGATGTCCAAAATCTTGACGCTGGATAAAATTAGGCGTGCGGCCGTGACGCAGAACAGTTGTTTCTGGTACATTTTGCATGGCTAGGCCCCTTTCTGAGCGATGAATAAAATATGAAATGGTGGACGCGTTCCAGTTTACATGCATCAGTCTGAGAAGCCCTGACAGTAATTTCTTTAGATGCTGGTTCCCAGTCTTTACAACCACAAGTCATCAAGTGACACAAACCATCAACTCATGCCGCCGCGCATGCCAAAGCTTTTGTACGATTATTGGAAAAAAGACTGAGGATTTGTTTCTGCTTCATAATTAAAATGCTGCCATGGAATCGGTCCAACGGGGCCGTCACTCAGGACTCGTGTCAGTTTATTCTCACCATTCGTCCGCCAGGGCTACATCAGGATGCTCCAAGTCGTGAAGCCCTGGAACGACACCAGAATTATTCCTCTCCAACTCGAAGACTGAAAGCACTCAATATGAACTCAGAATAATGGGGGGAGGCGTTTACACCCCCATCGCACATGCCCTTAATCGCACACCAAGTCTGAAAAATGGGTTTTTTAGAGGGATGTGACAGGCCTGATTAGATCAGGAAGAGCCAAGTCATGCTCTGAGCGCGCCAAATGATGGATGCCTTTTTAGGGAAGCACACAAGCGCAGACACAGGCACTTTGGCACCCTCCCTGCGTGAATATTAACATGCATGAGGCCGGACGCACAGAAGCACACAGGGGCTGACGAAGACAGCGGCGGGACATCAGCAAGCCAAACGCAGCTGAGGAGCTACTGCAGAGAGAGCGGCTGTTACATTAGCACCCCATTACACTTGTGTGTTGGTGTGTGCGTGTGTGTATCATTGTTGTCCTATCTCCTGCTAACTATTAGCAGAGTTACTAACTTTCTTTGAACAGCTTTGATCAGCACAGCTGGACTCCATCAATACTGAACTGAAATAATTAATTCAGCATGACTGGTTTCAGGTCTGCAGATTTTTGTGGAGCAAATGCATATTTCTTTTGTTTATTTTGTTTTTGGGAAGTTTATTTGGATTTATTTGGTCCAGGTTTAAAACACAAAGGCAATTTTCAACTAAACTAGAAAAAGATGTCGATATTTTAATTTTTTATGTGGTATGCTGGACTTTGTTGGTAATTATCATCTAACATTACTGCAACGTCTACTATATGTTAAGGTACCGTGCATCAAAAATGTTTTAATAGAAATTATTATTATTATTTATTATTATTATTGTTGTTGTTGTTGTTGTTGTTGTTGTTGTTGTTAAAGGCTAGACTGTAATGTGATTTTGGGAGGGATACATATACATACTGAAACTAAGCGTTAAACTTTCGAGTCCCTGAAGTTAATAATAATTAACATTTAATTTTGTCAACCGTGTATTTAATGTAAAGGTCCCTGCAGGTGTAATGCTGTACAGCGACACCTGCTGGTGACAGCGTGGCCCTGCTCGCTGCTGAAAGTTTGTGATTCGGTTTTTCAGACTTTTTGAAGACCACAGATGAGATGAAGTGAGTGATCTGCTACATCTTCTCTTTCAACAACACTGTCAGTGCCCAGGGTTTGAGACCATGTTTCCAATCTTCCTTGAGGAAAGGTCCAACAGATTTTATTCGACATATTGTATCAAACATCTTCAGTGGGAGGTGAGTCAGGGGTTTGGGTTTAAATATCCGTGCGAAAACTAGCAAAGCAGAGAGAGTAAATGGAGAATTTCCTACCCTCCTCCACAGTAACGTTCCCTCTAAAGAAAAACTTTCCATGGCCTCTGGAAAAGAGCAACACCTAGACTAAAAAAGAAAAACAAATCTACGATGGAAACGTTCCCCTTTCTTCTTAGAAAACTAAGCATAGCTTCAGATTAGTCAAGATTCCTTACCTGAACGGAGTCCCTTTGATATCTGTGTAGTAGTAATCGTTATGCAACTCCAACACGCGTTTCTGGGAAAACAGAGCTAAATGAGCTCCATGATGGACCAGCGAAGAAGGAGAGTGTGTGGACATTACTGGCACTCTGGCGCCATCTAGCGCCGGATGGTCTACCTGCTGCCGAGCCACGTGACCTAACGCTATAGAGTGCATGTGCAGACAGACAGAAACACACACTTACACTCACTCTCTCTTTCTCTCTCTCTCTGACTGAAGCAGGCAAGTAGTAAAGGGGAATCATCCGGCTGCTGTCTCTCCTGTATTTAGCGCCATGTGCATAGTGGAGATAAGGGGCTCACACAGATAGGCAGACACACACACACACACACATACACACACTCTGCATGCAGCGCAAACAAAATCTGAAACAAAATCCCAGAGTCAACTCAGAACATCACTGTGCCAAGTGTAACAACCCCTCGGCTGAGTGGATTTCTACCCGCTGAGCACCGCCTTTGAGGCCATCGGAAAAAGTGCCTATTTGTGCGCTTTGTGCGTTGGCATCAGAGGCTCTGGATCCCTCACCCCTTTATCGACACTCTTCTTCACCTCCATGGAGAAGGTCCCAGTCTTTCTGTTCACCATGGCGTTTCGCAGCTAGCAGACACAAAATGCTAATTAAAGCATCAGGCACTGTCAGGGTGTGCTGTACTTTCAGCTGTGAGCGGCTCACCATGTCGTCCTTATCCTCCCATTCCACCTCAGAGAGATCCACGCTGCTGTAGTTAGGCTTCCTGCGCTTCTTGCCGTCACCGTACTGCACGAACAGACAAAGTTACTGATAAAAATTAAACACAAAAACCAGTGACAATTACACATTTTCATTTACTATATCATCAAGATGACGCCTCAACATCAATTATGCTGTCATTGCAGAGTAGGCTAGCAAGCCTGCTAATGACCTCCTGCTACTAGTTGAACTTCAGAACAACATTCTCTGAACATGTGACTTCGGTGGACCCTGGTTTAATATGGACCTCAGCCGTTGTGAATAATCCGTCTGTCCGTGTACCTGCCGCTTCAGCACGCGTCCGTCTGCGAGCACCAGCCTCCCATCCCTCATTAATTGCCTAACATTCTCATTAGCTCCTTTAATTAGGACACTATTAAACCATCTGTCTGCCACTTCTGTAGCGCTCATCACAGCACCACGTGGAGCCTTACGAGAGTCAGTGTGGTTGTGTTACCACTGGGTGCTGGCCTGATCTCAGAGCAGTGACCAGGCGTGGTTGGCCAGTAAATTCCACGTTTTGCTGATGCATCACTGTTGATCCAACCGCACCTTTACCTGCACCGCTCGCCTATAATCCGGCTCTGCTTTTATTGCTGGAAGCCGCTTCAGCGTCCCTGCCCGTGCGCCTTTTTTCTCCCTCTCCTTTTCTGCAGTCTCTTACCTCATCCTCTTGTGAGAGGAGCGAGTGAACACAATAGAGTTAATCACAGCCATTCAGGAGATCTATCTCTGTCTATTCACAGCACAGCAGAGGCATGGAAGAACACGCTCGGCTAATCTGCATATCGTCATGCTAGCCAACGCGCTTACTGCTGGGCGTGAAGAATGCCTTCAAATCTACACCAATTTTCCTCATTGCCCGCTACCGCAGAATGGCAGTGGAATCACTAATTGAGGTGACACAAACTCAGGATCCAGTTGTCTTTTGTCTTAATCAAGAGATCCAAACCTTTTGCCCATCCGGTGTTGGTTACAATAATGAGCGTCGTAAAGGTGGTACTCACAAGTGGCCGCAGATCTGGGTGGGTGAGGATGTAGCCGTTGTTGGTGATGGCAAAGGCGTAGCCATGTAATGCCCAGCTAGGGGGTACACATAAAACCATAACCAATGACACACACACACACACACACATACACACACACACACTGTAACCCAGATTAGGCCCAAGCCCGACTCTACCTGTATGACAGCCATACCTTATGTTTAGGGATGGTCTTGAGCAGCTCAGAAACAGGCACATCGGTTCCAACCACCCCCAGGAGGATCCCGTGGTTTCTCTAGACCCACCAAAGCATTTAAATTAAAAACCGTCTTACACAACTCCTACATCCAGTTTTTGAGATGTTTAAAAAAAAATCTATTGTCTATTCAATTAGTGATGCAGAACTGATCAAAAGAAACCCAGCCTGTGTCTAATTGAGAGGGAATGAGTCATTATTTGGAGACGTGTGTGCGGTATCAGGAACCCTAATCCCCTCTGGGTGGTTTTCATCAAACAGAAAAGTTGTCAGGGGACAGAAGTGTGTCTGTGTGCGCGCTCACGGTTTCGTTCTTGGTGCTGAACACCGGCATCGCCACTGTGGTCATCAGAACCGGACCCTGGCCGTCATCCAGCTGAGCCAGAGGACAGGAGAGCAGTCAGCGATGGAAGAGCAGGAGGAGGAGGAAGAGGAGGAGAGAATGAGAGAGGAGCAGCGCATGCATGTCGCGTGAATCATCTTGTTTTGTGACATTTAACACGTGTTTCGTTCTGAAATCCTGCAGCAGACACTCACGCTCTTTTCTTCAGGGAGCTTCCTCTTCATCTTTTATTCATGCTCATTATTTGCCTTTAAACATGTTCAGCCGGAGCCCCCCTTTGATCTGGGGCTAAACAAGCCAGCCCAGCAGCGGAGCCGCTGCTCTGGATCTGGGTATCTCCCCTCCCCAAAGACTGGTTTAGGAATTTGGATATTTATCTTTGCTGAGGCTGTCTTACGTCAATCCGTTTAACGATGAAAGCTCATGGTGGAAGAACACTGAAGGAAAGCTTTGTTGGTGCCCAAAAAACATGGTCTGTGCTCGTCCACTCACGGCCAGATCTCGCTGTCTACGTTGCCACGAGCAACAGCTTGATAAGGTGCTGAAAACAGGGCAAAAATTGTAGTTTTGCACATGGTTTTGACCCATTTTGTTGGACCTTTCTTTTTGCCCACAACCTTCTTTCACTTCTGAAAATAACAGCTAATATCAGGATTTTTCTGACACTCCTCCATCTTGCACTGATGGAAAGGAGAATCATTAGTTCAGGTAGCTGCTACCATCTGTCCCTCTGTGGCTTTGACAAGGGCCAGTCTTGCTAGCAAGAAAGCACCATAGATGCCATTCCTCTTTGACTGTTCATCAGAGATCGCCACCAGTCTGTTCCTTAGTGCAGCTGTCTCTAAAACCTACCGCGTTGCAGGGCTCTCCTACAACTCTCCCTACATTCTTGCAGGACCCACTAAATCAGTTCCAAGCATTAAAGCCACCAAGAAGATTCCATGGCTCCAAGAGCTGCGTGGAGAATGAGAGCATCTGCGTGAATTTGACAGCAGACCAACAGTTTCTCTCCTCCAACCAGAGGAGGAAGGAGCCTTTTTATCTTCACAATCCAGACACTGTCGCAACCCCCAAACCTTCCTAAAGGCCCACACTCTAGCTCCAGTTTGACTTCTATCACCTGGAACTTCAAATCCAAGGTCAGAACATTTTCATCTTTGATCATACAACCAGAGCACGAGTGTGTGTGTGTGTGAAGACATAGATACACACACCCCCTTGCTCAGACCATGAGAGGGTGTGCAGCCGCCCTGCGTCTTTTTAAGGGTCACACTGCTTCTGGACAAGGTGGCGTGTGTGTCAGGAAGCAACATGGAGGTTGCTTAGAGAATGCCTCACCAGAGTCACCAGGACATATCCTAACCTCTCTTCAGTACTGATGCACCTGCATCGACAACCTAGCAAGAGGGACATTTCATTTCCCATCCAAGCTGATCTACCAAATTTCAATTTTCCTGACAGATCTTCCTTAACGGTTTCAAATCCGCCTTTAGCTTCAGTTTTTAAACTTTAGCTAATGGGATTTCTCTTTTTTATCTTTTATGATCTTTGCCTCAAGTTGACTTTATCACTTACAGTTTGTCCTCCTGACAACCTTCTTATCTTCCTACATCCCCAAGATCATCCCCAAACCAGAGACAGAAGCAAGGTGAAACGATGAAAATGACTAGGGTAAAGGATCCCAGTAAACACGGATACTCGTGTCCAACGAATCCACTTCACCCGGTCGCGCTCTTTGCAACCTGAGCTCGGCTGGAAAGATTACAGGCCGTAATCGAAAGCGGCGCAGATTTCCCGCTAATCCCAATTATCACGTCTAACAGCGTGATATCTATTTCATTTTCTGCTGAGCTGCCTGGATGTCAATAGCCAGCCAGAGTCTGTCACACTCACAGTTCTGTGTCAAACATATGGCCCAGCAGCTGCCTAATGGGACTGCTCTCTGCTCGGCTCATGCTAATGCGGGGGCAGAGTGCTAATCTGGCCACCATTATTACTGTTATGATTGCAGAGCCGCTTATCTCAGCCCACATACAACAACAAAAAAAATTAAAAATAGCTTTTATTAAATAGACTAGTACAGATTCCCTTGCCTGTTCACACAAAACTGTAAATACTGTAAACTTTTTTTTTTTTTTTTACACAAAATCACACGCACAAAAGAGAACAACATGACTGCACATTCACACACACACACAAACATATACGGTCACATTGTCAGCCACGGCAACGCAACTGGGGGCCACACAGCGTCACAGGTGATCAATGAGCGTGCACAGGTGAGTGTGCATCACTGGGCGTGCAGAGGAGAGCAATCGGCTGGACCAACGACAGACACGGTCAACATAACTATGACACAGGAGAGGAATGCCATGTTGCTGCGGTCACGACTGCAACCTATTACGCTGTAGCCGACAGCCGACAGAGGTCAGAGGTCACATGCACAAGGAACGCACATGAACACACACTTGAAATACAACAAGCACAGCAATGGCAATGGCCTGGAATCAGGATGGGTTTTCTTGTTTTACCTTCTGCGCTTGAGGGAGCTGAGGAGAGCAGTGGGGGGAGGGGATGGGAGGGGAGGGGAGGAAAGATGGTTTGGGGTCAATGCATTTGTGGAGAACTGCGGGAAAGGGTCACCAGCAGCCTGTTCTCTACTGTTGTGGGCTTTTATGTCAAAACAAGGTGATTACGTCAGGAGTCAGGAGAGGTGAGGGAGGGGAATCGATAAGGAGGGTTTAATTCACCCCAAAGGTAGGTTGGAGAGGGGGAAGAAGTAGGAGGCAAACGGGCCATCAACAGGATCTCTGTTGATGTCTCACAGTGTGAATTAAATCCACAATATTCCACATTTAGCTTTAGCTAAATGCAGAGTGAGATCAACAAGAGCGGAAAACAGGTTTTATCCAAGTGTGACTCTGCATGGATGGTATTTCCACCATACAAAGGTAGTGAACATTGTTACTGCCTTTTCCTGGATTTTCCACCATCATCATCCTAAATTCACCAATTCCGAGTGTGCTATAATTACTATAAGCATTAGCCATGGCTGCAGCGCTCCAGCTGACGCTGCTGAGCAGGGTTTAGGGGATGGCGTGGTGGACTCACGGTGCTATCGATGTAGGCCTCGGTCCACACCGTGTCATGTTCCTGGTCAATCACCTTGGGACGGCTCAGCACGTGGAGATATTCCATTACGTTCTCCTGCACGTCTGCTAATGTGGAAATCTGAGTGAAGTACCCTATCAAGGGGAGAGAGACAGAGAAGATAACTCATTTCCCCCAGATGCTAACTAAGTCCCATCAAAGTCTGCAATGGCGCCGTGTTGCAACAACCAGCGTCATCCTGGATGAAAGCGATCTTGAAGCTGCACTTCCATTTAAATTAATTTAGTGCTGAGAAAATAACGTCTGGAATACAACGCCTGGACTGGAACGTGAGCAAGAGCAAACTAGCGCAGGTCTGTGAAAGCTTGACATGTAAATGCAACAGAAAAAGCTATCTCAGGAAAAGCAAACGAGGTGCCATTTCCTACAACGGTAATGTCGCCATTATGATGCTAATATTAACGCGCATGAGAAAAAACACTGTTATCTCAACACGAGCGGATCGGCAGTGGAAGGAAAGGAGGGAGTCAACAGCAGTGAGACTGAGGAGTGATGAGAAGAGACAAAGACAGTGAAAAAAAGACAGGGATCCTCACACTTCCTTCCATCTTAAAAGAAAAAAAACTCCTTTGATGCCTAATAGCTGGAGGTCAGTGTTCCCAGCAACAAACTTTAAAACATTAAATTGAAAGCAGATTTTTGAGCAATTAAGAACTGCGTATTTGGGAGCAGAGCAAACATTGTTGTGATTCTCAAGAGGAACAGAACATTCCAAGCGTCCATGCATGTTTTGGGTTCCCACCTTTATTAGCGCATGCCATCCATTTTAGATTCTCTGCAAAGGCTGATTCTCGACCAATCAGGTAAGGGAATATGCGGACCTAGAGAGTGGTGGGACAACATCTGTTAGTCATTTTATTCACATATCGATAGAGTCCACCTTCACCACACACACTGCAGAAGATAACACTGTGAAAGCCAGGTCAGAGGCCTACTTCTCATCTCCCAGCGATTAAGAGCTCATCTGTGTTTTATAGAGTTGTTAATTAACTCAAAAAAGTCTAAAATCTATTAGATACACAGTGCAGAACATACAGGGAACACAGGTGGATCATTACAAGTCACTCACACTTCTAGGATCTCCACCTTTCCAGTTAGCAAGCAAAAAAAGAATCCCCTTTACCAGTTCATTTCCACACATGGAAAAGAGATAAAATCAGACAGAGATTAAATCCAGTATTTAGAGGGTTAATAACTTGGGTTTCCACTTGCCCTTCATACATCATTATGTTCTTTTAGTTTATTTGTGTTTTGTTACACTAAGAAACTTAACATCTGAGAATTAAAGGGAAAAAAGTAAATATCTTGATCAGAAATGGCCAGAATTCAGATTAAAGTGGTCAACCTTGAGAATCGTCCAAACTGTTTCCTGCCAAGCTAGTTTTTGTCCAGCGGAAGAAACTTGGCTGCAGCAGCAGGTAATTTTGGCTGCTGTGTGTAGGTGTGTGTGTGTGTGTGTGTGTGTGTGTGTGTTGGAATTGCAGGTTGCCAGATTGGGCCAGATGAAAGCCTCCAGGGGCACAGCTGTCACAGCTCTGTGCCTGCATTTTTCACCACCCTCCCGTCTGTCAACATGTGCCTCATTGTTGCGTGCACGTGTGTGTTTTAGGTACTTTTCCAAGAGGAGTTCTCAAGGGCCAGAAAAAAGATGAAAAATTTTAAATCGATACTTGTTTTCGAGTACTGGGAAAAGACTATTTTCATTGTTATCCAATGCTGTCATGATAAAAATACAAATTACAATATTTGTAGGAGACACAGACACTTTGGTCGATGATCATATATCCATCTTTTTTGTCAACTAATTTCGGTTTCAGTAAGCACAGCTGTCAGGCGTGCATTCTAACACTCCTTGCCCATAATCAACCTTTATTTGTGCACACCACCATTGTTGGAGTGACAGCAGAATTTCAGCTGATGTGGACTCAACCATTCCACACATTTAGGGTTGGTAGTTTCATTACTTTCCCGTATTAGGCTAGTAATCATCGTGAACACGCAAAAACTTTGAATTTTCCCATAGATCAATCAGTGTCATCATCCGCTCTCAGGATGCAAAAAAGACTGACGCACCTTGCTCTCATGGATGTTCATGGAGATGTTTTGGACAGTGTGGACATTGGCAGCCTAATGAGGAGCTTCATCAGCGCCAACCCAGAGAGAAAGGCCACATTTGGAGCTGTGTGAGGCATTTTCGAGGCTTTTTGCATCTTAATGATTGTACCAGTATTTTTTTTTCCAAGCCATTAATATCAATGCACGGCATTGTGAGCGCAGTACAGATTTTTTTTTCTCAGCCCCCCTGGGGAAAATATGTTCCTGCAGCTATGGGCACAGCTAAATGTACTGATCACCAGCCTCGCATTCCAGTGAGACTGGAATACAGAAGTGCTGGTTCATTGTGTACTCAGCTGATCAGATACAGCAGAGAGTCTGCTCCCCTGGCAAATATGATCAGTCTGCGCTGCAGCAGAAATGGAAACAATGCTGGCAGAGGGAGGGCTGGAACCCTAGAATATGGCACAAAATGACCGATAAGGTATCGGCCCTGCACCAAAGGACAGGCTGTAAACACGCTAGTGAGTAGTTATGTCTGTGGACATAATGTGTTTATTTTTCAAGAGGAGGGAACATTTTGCTGACTTCCAAAACTTTCAGTGCCTCTTACAAGGGCAGAAAAAAGGACAGACAGCAGAGATCATTTTTCAGCTGGCAGGGCTTTGGCCAGCTTCTCCTTGGCTCTGCTAAATGACCTGAACCTGCAGCTGAGCAGCATCAGCTTCCAACAGCCAAAACTGGTTTGGAAGCTAATTATTATTACAAGTTCTGGATCCAGTGTTACTCATTAAAGTGCATATAAACTATATTTAATTTATGTTTTGCTGCAGTTAAATATATAACTTCACAAACAAATTAACACCAATCACCAAGGCAACCTGTCAGGTGTCAGATGGCACAAGAGTTGTGGTACCACTCTTCTCCCAGCTTCTCCCAATTGAGGCAACATGTGACTTTTACAAAAACAGATGGTTCAATGTCAGTCCTGATACACAAGTTAATGAAAGTTTATGAAAAATCCTTTATCCAGTGGTAGAATATTATTGGCTCAAAACAGAGACGCTAATGAATGAAAAGACAAGACCAGCCTAAAGCAGAGGTGTTTTTAGTGTAGCAACAATAATGAGATAATCTTTTTTTCCCCCCCTGGGCAAATTTCTAAAATTATGCCATTTTCACGCAGCCATACAGCTACTTGTTTGCATCGAGTTTTCCCAGAGCGTTCCCAGATTCTCAGTGTGATTCCACATTATACGGCGGTGGCTCCCAGGCTGTCGGGAGGAAGCCATTAACGCCGATGCCAAGAGAGAGAGACAGAGAAAGAGAGAGAGAGAAAGAGAGAGCAGAGTGACAGAGACTGAAGACTTCTATTATCAGCAGGGCATCTTCTAAATGGAACTATCTTGCAGCCTTGTTCTCTTACCACTCCCTGATGTTCAGCCTTGAGGCAGGGGGGTTGGGAGGGTCTCAAACAGAGACCACCACATCCAAACAACCACCCGCCTAATCCAGCGCTTTTGTGAAAAGCATTAATGCACCAGCCAAACACGGAAGATTCTTATTAAAATGTATCGCAGAGGCGCTGAAGTTTGTGGCGTGTAGCCTCGCAGTCAGGTTACTGCACCTCTAGCTCCAGCGTGTACTTACACCGTCTGCCCTAGCACGCCGATCCCCAACCTCGTAAGGATGAGAAAGCCTCTGGGTTTTCTTTTACAGAAGAAAATTACCTATGAATAAGCCTCCTTCTGCCCTTCCATCTCCTTTCTCCTCCCATTTTATTTCATGGTCTGTCAGAAGAGCACCAAAATTATCTCAGAGGACAGTGGAGGGGTGGTTCAGAGAAGACATAGCTCTTCCCTTTCTGTGTTTTTAAGGGCAAACTTTCAAAAAAAAAAGACCAAGGAGGGTTCTAAGCAAAAGAAAGACAACTAAGCTACGAAAAGGACAAAGATTTTATCTTCAAACCATAGTTCAGTGTTGAGATTTGCAGAATTTGGCTGATGTTCCTCACATTTTAGTTTTAAAAGACTCAAATGTATGACTACATAATAATAAATAATAATAGACTGGAATAGGAGACTGTTCGAAAGTGCACACACACCCACACAGCAGAACCACATCCTCAAATATCACTGCAGAAACTGTTGAGTGTGAGTCGGTGCCATGTGGAGGAAAAGGGTCGTTGGCTCATTGTTCTCCTGTTCTCATCCATCATCACAGCAGATTGAAGCTCCACATTGTGAAGGGGGTGCGGTGAGAACAGGCGCTCACCTCACCTCGCATTACGATGGCCGCTGAACTACGATTGAACAATAATGTGATGTGCTTTTTATACACTACCTTCCTCTCTGGCCAATTATACTTGGCAAAGATGGTGTCGTATGTGTCCACTGCCCCATCTGTCACCAACATAATGGCCTGGCTGCAGTCGCTGCCCCTCCCAGTCTCATTGAACTGGAAACAGACAGAGAGAGAGAGAGAGAGAGAGAGAGAGAGAGAAAAAGCAGTCTTAAAAGAAGGTGCATGTGTGTGTGTGTGTGTGTGTGTGTCTGTGTGTGTGTGTGCGCACATGTTGGTATGTTTTTTTAATTGCTTGTGTAATGAGGACATGTGGAATTAGTGTCCTGACTTATCAAGCGGTATGTTTATCAGGTTTTCACGCGATTGGCTGAATTCCTTATTAATGACCCGAGTCAGGGAAGGTGATGCATGCCAGCGTATCTGTCTTACACAGCTGAAATGTGGTGAATTCTGTCAGCAAAGGTCAGACCGTTACTCACGTCCCTGAGAAGACTGAAGGCCTCGGTCAAAGCTACATCTAGCATACCGATGCCCTGAGCAAACAGTTTATCCAGATGTTCACGGAAGTGCTGCAGAAACAAAACAAAACAAAACAAAAAAAAAGACAGAGAATGTTATTGATTTTTGTAAAAAAAAAAAAAATCGATGCTGCATCAATAGCAGAATAAAATAAACTGAACCTTTAGTTGGTTTAGTCAAATGACCACATTTTTTTACAGTGAAATGTCTCAGACAGAATAAAATGACTTCCTTCTCCTCTTTCTTTTAGACAGCTGCCCAATATATGTGTGTGTGTGTGTGTGTGTGTGTGTGTGTGTGTGTGTGTGTGTGTGTGTGCGCGCGTGTTTGTTCAATAATATGATTTTGCTATAATTGGTTAATTATGTCCATCACAAATAATGAGCTTAATGTTGTCAGCAACTTAACAAATCTTATTAGCAAGTCTCATTTTGTGCAACAGCCAGTAAGTGAAAAACTCAAAATCCCTGCTGAGGTCATTTATGGAAAACTCAATTCATTTGTTTGTATTTCAGCATTTACGCTTGGCTAAGCTTGGGTCAAAAAAAGGGAAAAAGTCTGTAAAATCTGCAGCTGGCCAAGCCTTACATGCACTCTGAAGCTCGCTCCAACGGACAAGGGCTCATGGAGGAAAGTGTTGGGCCCTTAGACTGGCAGATTTATGAAAAGGTAACTTTCTGAACAATAGATGAATGGCTCTGACCTATAACATCATCCTCCATTCTATGGTCTTCCACTCCTCAGTGGTAGGAAGGGGAAAATTGCTCAGTGTGCAGTGGGTGGTGAGGGGGGTTGAGGCAGCGTATCTAACTTGCACGCTCAAGGGCAAAACGTGCACAACAGACACCTACGCAGCCACACATATAGAATGTAATCACCAGCAACACATCAACAAAACACCCGCAGCATTCTTGACAACATCAGCGACACAACCTTTTCTTTAATATGGTTAAAAAGGTTAATCAGCTCCAACAATAGGTTGTACCCTGGGGCACGGCGAGCCACCCACTGTGTGTATGCGTGCATGTGCATGTGTGTCAGCTTACTACTATCAAAGTGAGGACATCATTTAGTTAAATCTGTAGCTAAAGCTAGCCAATGTTATATAAAATTAGTTAAGTATCTTATAACAACAACAACACTGTGATGCACTGCAAACAGTAGAAGGCAGCGTAAATGAGCTGCATCCTCCACAAACCCAGTGCCCCCTGGAAACCACCACCCACTCCTGAGCCCACCAAGTAAAGAATTTTAGTATTAAATAGATAATAATCAGCAGAGTCTCAACATTCACGGAAGCACTCGCAGGGAAAAACAGCAGCTGCACATTAATCTATGACAAAACTTGAGAACTTCTGCGGCGTTATAGCGAGAACGACTGCAGCTGTAAATGAACATCACAACTCCCATTGAGGCTTGAAAGATCGATCTGGAATAATTACACATGATTTGTTCCTGCTTAATCACGTCTACTCAGAGAAATATCTTTAATTTAGTCACATCCCAGAGCCTGAAGTTTGGGTATTAACAGAAAAGAAAAACATCTTTTGGGAATTCAGATCAGGAAGTTTAGCTCAGCGGCGTGGCAGCCATTTCCAGCCTCCAGCTACAGCTAAACACATTAGCCTTATCAACCGGCTCAGAACGTCTCCCTCTCTTAGCCGGTTGACTCACAGCACATAAACTACCATCTGGAATTAAAGGGAATAATGCTAATCCATAGGCAGAAGTAAACACAAGTTCACTTTACCAGCAGCAGACACACAGGCGGTCAGAAATCTGCTGTCTGGGCTCAGAGACTGTGGACGCTCCGAATGCAATTAAACAACAGTTTCGTCCTGACTGAGGACTAAAGGTGCAGAGGTTATTCAATTTAAAGCTGTCCATGAATCGATTTTCTATACAGACCAAATAATTTAAAAGAGATTTAAAAGATATTTGCAGGTGTGTGAATGGAGCATTCAGAGGGATAGAGAGAGAGAACGAGAGAGAGAGAGAATTGCTCACTTCACTGACATAAAATAATAAACCATCAAAATGCTCAAATTTCCTTGGGGAAGTTCCAAAAAAAAATGAAGATGAAGAAAACTGCTCACATCTTTGTTGGTGACGTCTGCTTGGACCAATGTTCCGTTCAGGCAGGGCTCCACATAGTGCAGTTCCTCATTGTACTGGAGGAACACAAATAGTCATCGGTGGCATTATTTACCTCCGATGATTGTGTTTTAATAATGTGATATTCCTAGTCTGACATCCAAATGTCAACACACACACACACACACACACACTCAGATCTCAGTGAACTCACAGCAATGATGTTAAAGAAGTCGTCGTCTCCCAGTGTGTCCAGTATGGAGGACACAGTCTGCCTGGCGATGGTCAGTCTGAGGCCTTTCATGCTTCCACTCACATCCACCAGGATGACCACGTCCTTCGGAGAGGTGGCGGCCTGGATGTACCACTTTCTGTTCCGGCAGTCAAAGGCTATGACCCCATTTTCATCAGGCCTCCACTTGATTCCTTAAAGAAAGATAATCAGCATCATTGACATCTTATTGTTGTCTCGGCCTGATTGTTGTCCTGTCCCCCTTCAGTCTTTGGCTACCAGCCCCCTGTCCACCTTACCCGGGTACTGCCTGAAAAAGCCTTTAGCGCTGCCAAAGTACTGCCATATTAGTGAAGGGTCTCGTTCGAAATTATCCACAAAGACTTTATTTAGGGCCTCAGACCAGTACACCCCGTTGACGATGGCAGAATCTGAAGAAAGATGACACAAATGATGAACGATTAATCGCTGCCGTACAATAGATGGTACAGTGGCATCAAGAGAGGCCACTGACTTTTTTTTCTCACGGTATACAAAAAACTGAACATGAATATTTTGCCAGGAGTGCTAGTGTTTTGACAACAACAGCTGAGCATCTCCAACAGCTGCTCGAGTTCCGAACACAAAGCCCAGATTATTACAGCTGCTCCTCAAAACAGTTCCGCTTTGTTGGGTGACAGGGTGGGGAAACAGGCAGGCAGCGGAGAACAAACACACCACAAAGCTGGGGTGGGGAGGGGCAATTGAATGGGAGGGACAAGTGCAGAACAGACTTGGCTGAAAACTAACCAGAAAAGCTGATTTCCAATCATTCCCCTGTGCAGTGTTCCGCTATCACCAGCCATGCCAGTCGAAGCCATGATCAAATTAGCTTTCAGGAAGCTAGCATACCCAGTCCCTTTCTACAATGTAAACAGCAGAGGGGGGGAAGGGGGGGGGGGGGTTCCAGGCTCCATTTACACAACAATACAGTTCAATTTAAATTCATCTCAGCTAATTTGCTCCTTCACATAATCTGATCAAAGGCACTCCTGAGGTTCCTCACTGTCACTGGATTAAATATTCTCTCTGCGTTCATTGTTGGAAGGCTTCCATTAGGAAGGACAGGGACGAATGAGCGAGACGATGCCTGAGTGTGTGCACATTGGAGAGAGTATCGACCTGCTGAAAAAACATCGTCGTGGCGCCTCCATGAAGAATGGTGCCTGGGTCGTTTTGGGTTGGTTCTAGAAGATGGATATTTGATGCAGCCAGTTCCTCCTGTGATAAATCTCACGGCAGCACAAGGCTCGCCGCTGCACCAACGCGACCTCCAATCCATCAACGCTGCCAACAAACCCCTGACGAAGTGGACGAGAGGTCTGCCTTTTATGCATCGTTTAAAATCACTTCTGGATGCTACTCCCACTGCCTTATACTTGCTAACCCTAACCCATTCTTATCTCACTGTCTTTTACCTAAATAAATAAATCTAATATCTGATACAGATCTTTCACAAATAAAAATCATGAAAAAACAGGAAAATGCTTTCCATCCACTTCTGCACGTCCATTCCAGGAAAGCTTTTTAATAACCATTTCCATAAAGCATCCCCTCTCCCCAAGTCCTCATTTTCACTCTCGTTTCTGCCAACAAATGAGCTGCAGCACACCAGCAGAGCGGCTGCCACTGGAAGAAAAAGTCTACCAATCTAAACCTCTTACAGCTCTGTGCTCATGGATCAGAACCACTCTTCCTCTCCTTCTATTCTTCTCAGTCTTATTTGCTCTGTTTGAACTTTCATTCAGTGTCTGATTCTCTCTCTCTCTCTCTCTCTTTCTTTCTCTCTCCATCACTTGCATTTTCTCCTCCTCACCTAGCAATAATTAATCTGTTGCTCAGACCTTCCATCAGTCTGACTTAACCTACTTTCTTTCTCATTTACTTCCCCCCCTTTCTCTCTTTGGCCGTGTAATTTCTGCTGCTCTGCCGGCCGGATAGAGCCGACATGACGTCCATTCTGTCCGCTGAGTGCTGCGTGAGGCCGCGACCGAAAAGTGTGATTATTAACCGGCTAATTAAGTCCATTTGTGGCAGGAAGGATCCAGGGAGTCACAGAAAATGAAGTCAGGTCCATCTCCTGCTGTGGGTGAACATTCATGTGCACCAGCACGTCACCTCTGGGTAGAGGAGTGTTGTTTCTGTCTCGTATGCATATTGCTGGCGCCCAAGTACTGTTACAATTGCTCCAAGTGCACAGTTGTGTGTGTGCGCGTTAGATGTGATTGTTGTAGGGCAGCTAGGTATCCCTGTTGCAGTTCACAAGTTCACCACTCATTTGCTTAATAGTACTGAGAACCGGTGTGTGTGTGTGTGTGTGTGTGTGTGTGTGTGTGTGTGTGTGTGTGTGTGTGTGTGTGTGTGTGTCCTTCCTACCTTTGTTGTACATGTTGGTGGGCACCTGCACCACACTGAGGCTCAGGTTGACCGACAGGTTGTTGAAGTGGTCATTGGGTTGCAGGATGAATTCACCGCCCAGCTCAACGCTATTTCCCACCTCGTCCACCTCATTGATAAGGACCGCATTGAAGTATTCATACTGGAAATGAAGATGAGGGATGTAAATACACCCAGGTGACTCTTCCACTTGGAAACATGGTATCGGCAGTGTCGATATGTTCGACCTGCTGACTTGCTTTGCGATGCATTCAGGACCAAGTCACCACGATGCTGAGTCAGACCCAAGTTTAGCCTGAGCTAAGGTACTCTGATCACCATGTGCATGTTTCCACAGCAGAAAGCTGCAGCCTTGACTCTTTTTCCCCCAGCCTGGTGCCACGTGCACTGCTCTGCTTCTACTTTATTTTTAGGGCCGCGCATACTGAAGGAGTATTAATAAATCATAGAGCCAGATAAATATAGAGCACATTTCTGCCTGTACGCCAACCGTTCGGATAGATGCCACAGCGGGGCAGACACAGGAAGCTGCACCTGCTGCACCCCACCAGCAAGGGAAGAACAGAGAAAAAGAGGAAAATAGAGGAGGAGAATAACTATAGCTGATCACATCTGAGGAGACAAAACAACTGTCTACATCATTTCTGTTGAGTTGAAGAGACCCCTGTGGTTGCAACATGCTACTCCAGACTTTGTGGGGTTTTTTTGCTTGTTTGTTTTTTGTTTTTGTTTTTTGTTGGGGGGGGGGGGGTGTTTTAGCTTTTGTTTTGGCCTGATTCATTTTTCTTTATGAGTTCAGTTCTGCTCGTTACATCATAGTTGCAGGTTCTTCTCTTCCTCATCCCTCTCTTTGTGTCTAAACCATTTTGCTGCCCCGTGTGTAAATTTGCATAATATAACTACTGGAAAATGATCACTCAGTCAAACGCAAAAGTAGACACAAAGAGGCTCAATAAATTAATAAATGCTCCTAGTTTAGAATCAAACAAAATCAAACACCCTAACAGGCCGGTGCAGGGAATTCCATCAAAGTTATTCCTAGATTCCAGGTGAAATTCCAGGCCAGGGATGTCAATATTCAGAGAGAGGTCTTTGCAAGGTGCACACGGTAAAAAGCGTGGACAACACATAGTCAAAGTTACACAAGTAACAGTTAATGATTGGGCTTATGGACTACTTTAAATTCACACATGCCACTATGGAGGAAAATCGCACAAACCAGCTTTTGTGTTTCTGTGGAGTAGGAGTGAAGTGCCAGTGTGCAGAGGAAGGGCCAGACCTGCTCCTGGATGCATGCGTGGAGGCGTGCCCGCATGCACGGCTGCAGTAAATGTTGAGATGTGTCTCCATGTGGGCGTCCGTGTTGAGTAAGTCAATTATGCTTTTCCAGCAGTGAAGAAGTGCCTGCTGCCACTAATGCGGTCCCTGATCACGGTGTTAACAGCCTGATCTTTAACGCCGCGCTGCATTACGCTAAGAGATCATGCCTGTTCCAGCAGCACCCACTCGCTCGGCGCCGCAGACGAAGAAGGAAGGAATGAGAAACTTCAGTCAGCCATTCGACAAGATAGTCCCAGATGTTAAAAGTGAAGCTCCGGTGCATTATTTTTTACATAAATCTGTCTTTTTTGCATGTTCTGATTGCCCCGGTTGAAAACAAGCACAGAGTATCTCTGACTTTTCCTGTTCACTGGGAGTTTATTTAATGAGTTTAGGTATTTAGTCTAAAAGGACAGTTTATGTGGAGAGATGATCACCCTGTTAACTGTCTATGATCTTTAATACCCCATCAGAAAACTGTGCCTTGCTCGAGGACACTTGACACGCAGAGAATCGAGAGTAAGGATTAAACTAGTGAATAATCTGTCAGGATTGTGGCAGGGACAACTAATGGCAGCACTTCTGTGTCCAAAACAAGATGATGAGTTGATCTTTCGTGTCTTCAGTAGCATCTTGTCACAGAACGAGGGTTTGAACTAGCAAACGCTCATTTCACCTCAGAGTGTCAACAGCCTCCGGGAGCTGAGAGAGAGTGAGTAAATGTGAAGATGGGATTTTGGTTTTGACACCCGGCGCTCAACCCTGGGGTGATCGCTCTCATCTTTAGTTCAGCTCTCTCTCTCTCTCTCTCTCTCTCTCTCTCTCTCTCTCCCTCTCTCTCTCTCTCTCTAACTCCCCCACCCCCTCACTCTTGTTCTTCATGGTCGGAGGAAGAGAAAACATCCCTCCCAGTGATGCAAAAACAACCCAGGGGCATGGATACAGGTAATCGGAAATGAAATAAGAGAGCAGAGCGAGTAAATAACTTGGAGAAAGCTGAGCAGCAGTTCTGTGCTACTCTTGAAAACTTCTCCAAGTTAAACTCCAAGCGGGTGCTCACACACTTTGCTGCAAATGGGTAAAATGAAACAGATGATTAACACAGATGTGTGTGATACTTTAACAGTTCAGGTTGGCTAAAAAGGGTGCTTGGCTTCACTTGCTTGTGTTTATTAGCACACTCCTCAACAATGGAAACAGCGGTGAGCACATACCTTCAAGTGTTAATCAATACGTCATCTATGCTGAATCGTTGTTCAGAGCTACAATCATATTGATTTTGTGCAAGTGGAATAAAGTGTGTACAAGTGAGCTGCTTGAAAGGCCTCTCCCACGCTTCAGTACAATGTTAAAAGAAAACTGGACGTTACTGCTAAACTGTGCTTATTAGCCACAGCTAGCATGAACAAGTGAGACTTACACACAGGACATTCCCGCTCATGTTATCAATGCCCCAGGACAAAATCTGATCATCAATGATCATATCTTTGCCCTAGAAAGAATTTAAATTAAAAAGGAAAATGCTTTCAGCATTCTTTCTTTCTGTGGCCGACTGATTCCAAGCAGGTTTGGCTGAAGGCTGCTTGTCTCCAACCACCAAGAAAGGACGTCGCTGGTGGCAGAGGGCATGGCAGGCTGCTCTCTGCGTTTTCTGTTTACCACACATGAGCACCGCGGGTAAAAGAGTGAGGGAGGAAAATCGCAGCAGATTACTGGCAGTTTCACATGGAAGCAGAAGAGCTCTGGAATGGATAGATAAGGAAATTCCTATCAAACGGCTGCCAGCCAAATATATATCCAATAAGGGAAATTAAAGGGGAGGGGGGGAAACAAACAAACATTTTAGAATAAATCCCCCAAACAGTGATGGAGAAGGTTTCACCCTACAGCACAGATGTGGTATTTTTAGCACAGCTGGTGATAATTACAGCCTATTCACAGTGTGCTGCAGTAAATACTACTATTAGAAATGCCACCATGAGGTGTTCTCTCCTTCTTCATCCCTCTCTCTTTCTCTCCATCTCTCTCTCTCTTCCCTCTTCTTTCGCTCCCATTTAGGTATATTGTTCAGAAATCTGTATGCACCTAATCTACTAACACACTGCTGCTGATGAAGAGCTTGTGTTAAAAATAAAGAATGCTCAATTATCACATTCTTATGTTGGGTTTCTTTTTTATTTTTGAAGTAAAGGAGTGGTTCATTGGTGAGTGCGCTGGAGAAGTTTGGACTTCTCAGTCCAACTGTGGACTGATTTTCCTTCCGTTTCTGAGCCAGTTGTGATAGCTGACTGAAATTACAAAGTTGATCATTATTTTGTGACTTAGGCAGTCACACTGTATTATTTATGCTGTATTTTGCCTGGTAATATGCAACAGGCAATTTTTGATTGAGATGCTAAACATTTCGACATCTTTAAAGCTGCACAGGTTCATTTTAAAACCACTGGGTTAAAGTCAGATTTAAAAAAGTATCTAGTTTAGACTGAGACTTGCAAATCAGACAAAAGCAAGGACTACCCAGCTTTTGTCATCACCCATCCTTTGTTGTGTTTACACACACCATTATCACTTTCTGGGTGTCTCAGCAATCTCAAAAGCAACGACTGCTGCAAATTATTTCCAGCATGATTCATTTAATCATCTTACAATAATGGGGAGCAAGCACATTGATTAAATTACAGCGTGTGTCGCACACACACACACACACACACACACACACACACACACACACCTGTAGGTCCGGATCCTCCACATGCTGTTGGTGGGCATCCTCGGCTGCTTCCACCAACCTCTGGAAAAGAAGAGTTATATTATTGTCGGATTAGTACAAAAGTACATTATAGGTTAAATAATGAGACATCCAGTAAGAATTATCATTTTTTTAACGAGTCTTTCACAGGCCATTTTATTTTTTAATTTGTAAAATATAAATTTCATTTATCCTAATTATGAAATGTTTTCCACCAACAAACAAATAAAACTTAACACACTTTATACTTTATTGTTCTTGTGTAACATCAAACTTTTCAATTTTAATTCTGGCTTTCAAGGCCATGTTATTTTTTAATTGGAAAATATAAATCACATTTATCCTAATATGAAAATGGATTCCAACAAACAAACAAAGAAAAACTAAACACACTGGAGACTGGAGTCGTGCTTGGGTCATCATCAAACTTTTGCAATTTTAAGATGATTATTTGCATTTTATGAGCCTCACAGGGGTTTTAACCCACAGACTTTTTTATGCTGAAATTTAGCTTATAGTTGCATGTGGTTCAAAATTTGTGGGATCTGAACAACACAGTGACCTCTCTCTCTCTCTCACACACACACACACACACACACACACACACACACACACACACACACACACACACACACTTACAGAGGTATGCATGTGCGCTCGCTCACTCGATGATATAACATTTTGTCCGCCTCATGAAAACAGGCTATTTTCTAAATGGTTCAGCAGTAGAGGTAATTTCTGCCTGGGGTCCTTTTAACGGTACCACAACAAATCCAGCTTCATGTGCACATGCTCGTGCATGTTGCATCGCATGCCTGTGTAGAGTGATGTGGGTGCCTGTGGCGTTATGTTCCCTGCACCTTGTCTCTCATAAACCCAGCTCCTGCTGAGCGCTACAGCATACGCGTCATTCCTGGTTAGCAACTGGCCTAGTTGTCGTTTTCATGCTCGGCGCCCGCATGCGTGTTCTGGTCTGGTCACGCTGAGTAGGGGTCGCAGTGAAAGGTTAGGAAGCAGTAATGCAACAGCAGGGAGAATTCTGGGATATTCAAATCATTAATGACTAATCAAAATAGTAACAGAAAACTGATTTTTGCTACGACAAACGTGTAAGACACACAACTAGCGGCACCGGATTCATGCAATGCCACAATAACGGCATGAACCACTAAAAACCTGCAACATTAGACACACAACACACGCACGCGTGCATACAGGCCACACTTTGCTCTGGCTCCAGATGTGAGGTGCTGTAAGCTACATCAGCTATTTCTCTGCCCGGCAGCTGGTTCAGAGGTCTGAGAGTTTTGGTGATGCACTTGCACTTTGCATTTCCATTTAAATAGCTTCACCCATAAAACTACTGCAATCAGCCAGCTTATTCCAGCTGAGCCAAGGGCGCATGTGCGTGTTCGTGCGCGTGTGTGTGTGTGTGTGTGTGTGTGTGTGTGTGTGTGTGTGTGTGTGTGTGTGTGTGTGTGTGTGTGTGTGTGTGTGTGTGTGTGTGTCTGCGTATGTGTGTGTGCAAACGTGCTGTTTCAGGAAACAAACGCTGTAATCAGGAGCCCGGCCAATCATTCTCTTCCCCATAGCAACGCACCTGGCCATTCCATATCATCCAATATCATTCTGCCGAGCTCCACTCAGGTATTGATCAATTCATCCTTAAATCTGCTCCACTGGCCTGACGGAGACCAGGGCAAGCCTGAGCGGAACACCCGTGTGACCTCTGTGTCCCGAATTTTAATACATCCTTTTTAGAACCCAAGGACCGGCCGAGTGTGCGTTTCTACCATACATTTGCGTAGATCCTAGGGAAACATGAACGCTGTGCATCTGCTTGAGCTAATATAACAAACACAGATAAGAATGTGGCACTAAAGCCAGGTTGAAAAGCAGCGAGAGAGTAACATTTCCAAAGGTCTCAACTCTCAACCTCAAATACCCGCCAAAATGTCAGACGCTGCCTGTGAAGTCAGTGCAGCCTGAACCCTACTTTTCAGCATTTCTAAGTGGGTGGTCGTGTGTGTTTGTGCATAAGCTCTGAGGTTTTTAAGCTAAGAAATGTGTTGTTGTTCATTTAATTTTTTTTTTTTTCCATGGTTTGGTCTCAGTACGAAAGGATAGCAGTAATTAAACTAAAGCAGGGGGAGAGACAGGCGTGCCAGACACACACACACACACACACACACTCCCTGTTGCCCGACAGGGTAAAGACTATGCGTGAGGCTAACAATGCAAACCATGGTGGCTGGATGAGACTTGTCTTGCATAAGAAGCATGTGTCTCTCCTGCAGGGTGTTTTTCATACAGGAGTTCTGATTTTTAGACCTGACGAAGCCGATCAAATGAAATTTGGTCCCTTCATCAATAAATGCTCACATTTTTCAGATCTTTTTCAAATTAAGGAACATCTTTACTAGATTTAGTCATTGGGGTCGGCTCCAGCCATTTCCTACCACCCAGTCTGTTTTCTGACATTTGCACCACCCCTCACCTTTATTATCTGACATCCTGTGATTATGAACCGCCTGAAAATGTCGCTTGTTGACTCTTTCAAAAGCTCATAAACGACCCCTCTCACTTTGTCGCCAATGTGATGACCTTATTGTCATGATGCTGTGCTGGCTGTGCGCTGCATTAGTTTCCTGAAGGTCGAAGCCACTGACCTTAACAAATGCTCATCCATTATGAATGTGACGCTAAAGCTGCGAAACTAAGCAGGGAGCTGTCTCGTACAACAGCGCCGGCTCCTGTCAGGCAGCTAGAGTGGGTGGACGGATGACTGGTAATGGAAGTCTTTTTTTAAGATGCCTTCCTCCACCAATGGTAGGTGAGGGCAGTGACCTGGATTTGAAAGCTCTCCTGGGAGATCTGAGACCAACAGCAGGGCTAAAGAGGAGCATGACGCGTCTGCACAAACATGACTTGGACTGCATCCTGGCCTGCATCCCGTCTTCCAGTCCTGATCATCTCTTCTTCGCCCTTTCATGAACCTGCGCAACTTCACACACGTGCACGTCTGATGATGAACTAAAAAAATTGTGACTCACAAAAATAAATGCCAGACCGGTGGTCCATTGTAGCAAGGACAAGAAAGATTGCTAAGCCACTACAAGAAAACATGCAGCCTCAAAAACAAAATGATGACACTTCATCTCGTTTCTCATTGAGCCGGGGTGTCATCTCTCCATCCTACATTTGGACCTTTATTTAGAAGCTGATTTTACATCTATGATTTCTCTGGAATGGAATCACTAGTGCGAAGGAGGAGGTTGTTTTGTGTCGCTGACTGGCTGGGATTTGTAATTAGCAACCGACACTGTCACCAGACAATCACAATCACGCCGACTGGCAGTAAAGGCACACACTTGCACAAAACACACACACACATACACAGCAACAATCCGAGAGCAGCTGATGAAGGCAGGAGAAAGGAGGACAGCAGCGCTGAGCTCAGTGTGATAGCGAGGCAGAAGCAAAGGGCAGCACTAAACTACAGGCCAGGCTGATGAAATCACTCCAAACGGAGCATCTCAGGGCAATAATGGAGCTCTGTGTGATGCTAACACACCAGACACAGGAACCCCTGGAGCATCATTTATTACGGTCGAAGGATTCCTGACAGTTGGTGACAGCGTGCGTGTGTGCTTCACGCTGCTTCCGCCTACATTGGTAAGTGTGTGCTGAACTTGGCATCAGTGTTTGATGATGAATCATGGGCACTGCGGTGGTCCAGGCGCTCGCACAGCTGCCTAATAGCAGGTGAATTCTGGGTTTATTTCTAGGGGATTCCTGTGTGGAATACAACTGGGTTCTGTCAAGATATCATGGACTGCCTCCCACAGTCCAGTAACATGCAAATTAGTTTGACCGGAGACTTGAAATACCCACAGATGCTAATGTGCCTTTTGCACAACTGCCGGGATAAGACCCAACGTGCACCACGACCCAGCAGTGAAGAAAAGATGGATGAGAGGTGGCTGCTGAATCTTTGATGCCCAACAGTGTGGTTTCATCAACATAACTAGAAAAGCACTCAAAAAGAGCAAACCTTCACCAAGGAGCTTAGCTATTATGGACAGTAGTAATACAGGGTTACATACAGAAACATAGAAAGTTTTCTTTATGATTAAGCCTCTCGATCTTTTGAAGCCTTTGATCGTGGAAGTTTAAAGACCAGAAAGATGGGTACCACTTCCATTACTGCTGTGGAACCAAAATGGAACTGATCAAGTTGAGTTCACAGGCTGAAATCAGCACCAGCCTAAATTAAATGGAAAATTCAGCCTTCTATCACTGGTATATGTGTTACAATCATCAAATTTGTTGTTTTTTTATTCCACTTCTAAAGTTAAGAATGTGACTTCCTTCTAAGTATGAAATGATTAACGTGACAATGTCATGCAGATGTTACATTAAATGTCCCCAAAACTCTACAAACACAGTGAAATTTACATTTCAAATCCTTTCAAAGATTATAGTAACAAAAAAAAAATAGTGGCTCTGTAGAGTGTACACCTCCACAATTTTGGAAGAATTCTGAGGACTACAGAGGAAAGGCCACACAGGTAAATGATATCAGTGGGTGCGGAGCACGCAGAGACCCAATACCATTACAGGAAGAAAGAAAAAAAACAGCCGCCAGCAGCGAAGCATCCACTCTGCTTTGAAGTACATTTGTCACATAAAACACAACCACGCTTGACTTCAAAGGGGGAATTACAATGGCTCAACGCTTGTCAACTCTGATAATAATGCATTCACTTTTTATTTAGCCGTCCGCCGTCGCTACAGGAGGAGAGCGGGTGGGGGAGTGCTGCTGTCTGCAAGATGGTGATAAAATCCCACCCATTTGAAGGCAAGTTATTCAAAAAGATACGCAGATGAGCCAATATGCTTGCTGAGGAACATCCAAAAGCACATAACACTCATATGAGCATGTGAGCATCGCATTAGATATGAACTTTACTGACAGTGTGTGTTTTAGTCTTATCCACATTTTTAAAAAGGCTGCTGCAGAAGACAAAACTGCTCCTGCCCACGTTTTCCTTCTCTTTCAGGCAGAAAAGCAGCTGATTGCTTTAATAATATGGAGATTATGAGAAGGAAAAAAGGACAAAGAGACGTCCGCCATTGCGAGTCCCCATCAATCATGAATTTTAAACACAATTACCCTTGTAATAGACAGCACGCTGCTCCTAATTACACACAGGCACAGGATGAAGGTTAAATATCGAACTCAGAGCCGCATTTTAGCGCCTTCCTGCCAAATATCCAAATATTTACAGGTGAGGCGTCGTGCAGCTCCGCCGCCCGCTCCTGCAGCAGGTGGTGGCGAGCGATAACAAGGGGGGATTGACACGGAGACGGTCAGATAGCGCCGTGTTGACAGACGGAGAAGAGAGCCTGTGCGGAAATTGAATCGCTGGAGCGCTACATATTTCTTAGCAGAAGGCAGCGGGATGGAGAGAACCGAGAAGAGGGCAGAAGGAGGAGTGCACATCAGGACAGACAGAGACCAGAGAGAGGCTGGGAAATGACGGTAAAAGGATGAAGAGTCTTTATTCTAGAATAGCAAATGAAAATGGAATAAGCCCAAGTAGTCCGTGGTTGTAAGTGCTCCACTTCTCTTTCTTTGTGTTCTCTTTTCTCCTAAATAGGGATTTCTGAGATTTCACACCTATCAAAGAACAAAAACAAGAATAATTTAATCTGCAGAATGTTGTCATACGCCTAATCCTAAATACAGTGAGGCTTGTTGACAGGTAGGTTTGTGAGCCTAAGGAAAACAGTTGAGGAAAGTAGTTTGAGGTTTTGAGATGCGTGCAGCACCTACTGTTTTAGAATCAGTACTCGGCTATGATTGCATAAGGCCAGATGACTCAAGTCAGCGTGGCGCCCGCTGACAAGGTGATCACGCTCCTATGTAAGTAAAACAGGACGAAACCGTGGTCACATAATCCAGCCTTCCAAAGGTGATATCCACGAGAACAACAAAAGATGCTAAAGTGAAGCTAAAGCAGGAGATGGTGCGTCGCTATCTGTGCCCTTCGCTCCCTCCAGCTTCGCTTTCAGCTCGTATTTTAGCAGAGGACTCTCGCAGAGAAATCCAATTTCTGTTAACAGCACTATGTTGTCCTGATAGGATCTATCACCCGCAGCCAGGAGCCAGACAGACATGCACACATTCTCAGCTGCACCTGTTACAGCATGGACTCATGCACACACGCTTCATAGAAGAGCAGAAAGTGATTTCACACACACATACACGTGCATGTTCAACACAGTTTCGTCTGATAATGCAACGCTGTGGTGAAATTCTTTGCACATTTACTTCCGGCATTATTGAGAGCTGTAGGTTTAGTTGGCTTTTGCGGATCTTTGCTGCTCCTGTAGACGATACCGACGCCGACCTGATCGATAAAATGACACGGACACCGATGGATGAATCAGCACCGCTGACTCTCACTTCACCTGTGCCGCTCGCTCCATCACAGATCTCTCCTGCACATCGACCGGGCAACCGTGAGACGTGTTTGACCTCACAGCGGCAAAGTGACACGACAGCCGCCCTCAGTCGAAATGGACAGATGTTTGTTGTTCTCGGTTGTACGTGTGTTTACGGTGTTGTGCATTTAGAGGCTACTCTAGGGATGGGGGGGTTACCTTCATCGCCTGGGCTTTCTTGTGGAACATCTCCTCCATATCTTCTGCCAGCCTCTTCACCAGCCTCAGTCCGTCGATCTCCTCCACTCGCACTGCCCGCTCAAACTCCTTGTATTTCTACAGAAAAACACAATAAAAATACACATCAAAAATACGCATTTTATTACCCGAATGTGCTCTCCAAACCACTGACAGTTACTGTCGTGAGATCCTCCTTGATTTCTAAAAAGCTGGACGGGGAGGTCACACCTGGACCTTTTCTAAACACTTTGAAAAGATTATCTCTGCTTCTGCACAAACAGTGTACATGAACAGTATTGAAATATATTAGTAGTAGTTCAGAAGTTATCAAACTTATTCCCTGGAAATGATCCAGATGATGTCCAGCCAACAGAAACAGGATCCACTTTCAGGCTTTAGGAGCCACAAGCTAAGCAGCCTCATCTATACTGCGCTAAATCACATCAGGATGGAAAAACCTATATTACATTATTTCACTGACCGGCAGGTCAACGGTGACATGAAATTCCACTTACTCCATGTCAGTACAAGCCCCAAAACTACACACACAGACACACACACACACACAGACTTGCAGACATACACAGCTAATCTAAGCAAGAGCATGAATGGAAAAGGAATAAAGTAGGAAAGAAAAATCTTTTTTTTTTTATCAGCGCAAAGCTGTGGGAGGTGCGCTCCATGTTTTGAAAAAATTCCAGCAATATTTAATAGCATGTCCTCTTTAATGCTATGCCACCCTGCTTATATAGACAGTGAGCTGCTCTTGCAGGGTGAGGCTAAAGGGGAAAAAAAAAGAGAGAGTGACTTGCGGGATGAAGGCAAAAGCTTACCGATTTTCACAATCAAGCAAAAAACGGCGGGGCTTCACCAAATAATGTTTTTTTCTTTTTCCTGCTTCGCGTTTTGTAGCTGAAAGTAGAGCGCCTGAGACAACTATGTAGCCCTTTGACGAGAAGGAAAAACCTTTGGTGGAATCAATGAGGCCCAAAGAGCGTCACTGCGAAGGGACAGCAGATGCGATCAATGAGGGTTAGGTTGGATACGCTACACTCCCTGCTCCTCCTCCCCAGAGAAAAAGCAGAGCCAGACAGACAGACAGACAGACAAGGAAGGGCAGAGCGAGATAACGGGAAACAAAAGGAGAGGAGAGAGGGATGAAAAAACAGCAAGAGCCGTGTGGGAATAAAGGGATTGGAGAAAGTAAGTCGGGGAGGTTGATGAGGAAAGGGAGGACAGCTGGAGCTGAGTGGTGCAGAGAAAGCAGAGTAATGGAGGAGGGATGAGCAGAAGGCAGACAGGTGATGTGGGAGGTAATAATGTAGGTGTGGGAGGCTATTTGTATTTGCAGAAGTGCAGGTGGGCGCAAGGTAAGCGAAGCCACATCTGCTTGGATATTTTATGATGAAAAGACTGACAACAGAAACTTTTGGGAAGGAACTGTTTTAATTTCTACACTGCGTCTGCCAAACTTTTTGCTGTGTGTTAAAAAAATGGAACCCAAATTTAATGGTGTGCAGGACACTGAATCCACTTCTCTGAAAGTTGCTCACTGGGAATTATTCAGAAATTCTGAGAAACGCCTTCGTTCTGAATAACTCGAGCGCCTTTAAGAATCAGACAGGGAAACATTTACCACCCTGTTGCAGCATCCATCAAACCCAGGACAGCAAATGTTTCCTGTTATTGCTAGATGTTGGGTTTCAGCTGCAAGTTCAGGCTCATTTCGCAAGTCAAATGATGTCTCATGCGACACAGCCTATTTTGACAGCATGGACGCTGGGTCTGCAGATTGGGTCAGCAGCTGGACCCTCTGCAAATCCATCCTGCGGCATGAATATTGTGTTGCCAGTGTGATTTATTTACATATTTGGTCAATACATCTTGTTAGATGATGACGCTGCAATGATACGCAACCTTATTTTACAGTCAGAAAGCAATTGTCTTGTTTGTGCATAAAAGAAGGGTCTGAGCAGCACAACAACTTGACAACCACTATACAAGAAGGAAAAGAGATGAGCGTTGGAGGCACAAATATAGTCTGTGGTAACTCAATCCCCCCCCAACCCCCCTCCAACCACCCCTGGCGTGCTGCATCACATGAATGAGCTGATGCTGCTAATCTCCCTGCAGAGGGTACCTCAGGTGTGCGGCACAACCACAGGCCAGAATTTACAAACCCATTTGGTATTTTAGCACAGAAACAGACAAGTGTATTATATTCCAGAAACAATCCTCAACTGTTTCTGCCAGCACGTTATCTTTTTGTTTGGATCTTTGTACTGTACATGGTTTTCTTAGAGGGTTCATAATAAAGTGGGTAATGGAGGAGAAAAACTTCATTTCACACCAAGACCGAACCCCAGTCCCCCAAATCCCAGCTCATTTTACGCGCCACAAGAGTCTATTTTAAATTGGCTCACTGTCACACACTTTCACATGTGTTTGAATGTCTCCCTCTTTCTCTTTCTTCCTTCATCGCTCTTACTCTATCTTGCTCTCTCTCTCTCTCTCTCTCTCTCTCTCTTTCTCTCTCTCTCTCTCTCTCTCTCTCCCTCTCTCCCTCTCTCCCTCTCTCAAATTAAAATCTGAACCATTCATTGCACTTGCTCCTCTAGCTGCAGACAGCCTGTGTCATTTTGTGTGGAAAACACAAAGGGGAGCCCAGAATCGGAGCTTGAGGCAGCAGGATTGTTTTGGTCGGCCATGTGGGAGCTTTTGGATTTAGTGTAATCTACCTGTTTGATGCTGACACCGAAAAGAAAGAGATGGATTGGATCGGTGTGGAAGCACTGTAGCGCCTTACGCACTCACTGCCACGGACAATATGAGAAGAAAGTTGAGTATAAACTTCACGCAGAAATGATCAGTTACACTCGCTCCAAATGGGAGAATGAAACTCTGTGAATCACAAGTCTGTGCACTTTGATATCCCGTCACATTCAAGTGCTGCTTTTAGTTTTCATTCACAAAAAAGCAGCTTTGTTTATTTTGCCTGTCTGACTATAAACACATGAGCCTGGTTTGATGAATAAAAGAAGAAAAGCTTAGAGAAGCCTAGTAGGTGCGTGTGCGTGTGTGTCTGTGCGCACAGTCAAAGAATCCCGCTTAAATGCACTAATCCCTAAATGTGGAAGAGATTTTGCAGGGGGAAAGTTTATAAAATCATCCATTCATCCATCTGTATATGATGTTTTGATCCTCATTTCAAAGGCCAGTGTTAAACTGGAGGTTTTTCATATAAACGCCACATAAATGGTTTTGGATTATTTGGGGGTTTAATGGTTACTTCTAAAGAGACTGGAGGACTAGTTTTATTTTATGAATAATAGTGTTCATAACAGCTAGAAACAGAAATGTATTCAGTTTTATAGCTCTCACACAGTCATTAGATCATCCAAACACAGAAAGGCCGCCATCAAAATCGAGCCCATAACCTTGCTGTGACATCACATCAATGATAGACAACACTGTAATTAGTTTGGGGCGATAACAACATAAGCTCAAATAGAGGAATGTGATGTCTTCCTTTGTGTTAGCGTGGGTGTGTGTGGGATGAAAGTCTGTATTCTTCTATCATCGCAATTTTACTATGGCTGATGTGCTTAAATGATGGTTGTAATTAAAAGATAGTCTGGCTCTGGAATGAGGGGAGGGACACGGAAGTCAAGAATGAACCCAGAGGCATCACACGGCTAAAGCTCTTTTTTTTTCACCACCGGACCCCAACATTGTGTGTTGCTGTGTCACTTTGCTGAGGTGAGAACAGCAGATGAGGGGACACGGAGCCAGCGAGAGCGTCTGCTGCACCTTGACTCTTGTTCGCATCCTCTTGTGAATCACTTACATGCCTGTAGCAGGGCAGAGACATGAGCGTTTGAAACAAAAAAATCACCGCCAGGGCACAGGAATCCAGCTTCACGTGCACCTCAGTGCACTGTCCATCATGCACCAGCTGATAAATTGTGCCCTTAAAAGAAGGAAGCTAGCTGGAGTTGAACTGGAACAATTCATTTCACGCCTGTCCTCCCTCTCTCAAAAGTGTGCTGGTTCGCGTCTCGTGTCTGGTGGCACACCGTCAGTGGGCGTGCGCACGCGCACACACACAATGGTGTGTGTGAATCACACTGGGTGAAAACAAAGACATGCACATAACATGCCGGGCCAATTAACATTTCAATGGGGAGCGGCCACACTTTCAGTGTCGCTTCATTCACCATCAGCGGTCTGGAGATATCATTGATCACAGCACGGAGAGCTTAAAGTCTGATCAATGCGTAACAAATGAAGAGCACTGTGACCGTGCACAGAAGCAAAGCTCGGACAGACTGCTCAATCATGTGGCAAACTGCGAGAAGTCAGGCGGGAAAGAGCCCGGTCCCGCCTGCTGATGTGCGCCTGAACTGCAGACATTTTCAGAAGTTTCGCTTCCTCGCCTTAAATCTGAGGTTTCGTCACAGCACTGCTCAAATTCACATTCAAAAATGTGGGAAAATCTAATCAAAATTACCTGTAATAGCATTTTGCATGCAAGATAAGCCACTTGTCTCGAGTCGTCTGATTGGTTGAAATGAAACTACTTCTCATCGCTGTTGAGCTTTATAACGGATCTGGTCCCTCCTCACTTCTGGTTACATTTTAAGTGTGTGTGGTGATGGTGTTGTAGATCGTACCACTGCACACTCAGAATGCCTCGTGGCGCATCCCAGCGTGCATAGCGTCTGTTGGACATGCACCATCTCCCCTTTGAGTTGGTGCCAAATCCCTGCTCTCTTTAATGACCACCAACTTTCAAAGACCCTCACCGACACCAACCAACAAACCCACAAACAGCACGGATGAGGTTGAACAGACCAAAAACAAAATGAGTATGCATGTTTGGAGATGAACAGGCTCTAGCAGATGTTTTGGTTTTTTCCTGCCTTCAGCCATAATTCACTTCACTAAACCATCGTGGCACTAAGACCAGATCTAATCAGCTCACATGGAACTGATTAATAGTCCATAGTCAGTCTGCATTCAATATACTCCAGCAGACGTGGAAAACATTTTTCATGCTTAGCAGCAAGCACAATACCAAGTGCTGCTTTCCCATTCCTCACCATGCATTCTCACAGTTTGAAATTGATTCTAGCGGCAGCCAGCGTGAAAGTGGAAGGAGAGAGCAAAACACTGTGGCTGATACAAAAGCAATATGTGCCTTTAAAAGCAGAGATTTTTCACGGAAAGTTACAGCTTTGAGCGTCGTTTTCGTTTGACGCTACTTTGAAGGCGTCGGAGCAAAGCTGGAATAATAGAAACACCACCTGCGGCGGCAGAGAACATTCTTCAGAACTCCAAATCACTTATAACAACAAAACAACTCATAACCACAATTTTAAAACGTTTAGATTGAGGTTGCAGTAAGTTAAATCTGGATCATTGTTGGCTTTCTTGGTGTTAAACAACTTGGTTGGCTTCACATCAAGACATTTTTCAACATATTATTATTTAAGTTAGATAATCTGCAGGACAATAAACATATGTACCTGTCGGTTCCCAAATAACTTCAGTAGTCCAGGAGATAATTACTATAGTAACAAGATGTCGATGTGCTACATACCAGGTATTCCTTTAACAGCTATCCTTGTTAATACCAGTTAGATTAAAACCATTCTAGCTCATGACCGATCAATTTATACCTGTTTTGTTTTCAGCAATAACGCACCATCATGAACAAGTCAGCCAGCAGAAAACACCAGCAGTAAATTAATCACACAGCTTCTGTTCAACTTGGAAACACAATGACTAATTTTGTGTATGATTGACGTTCTCACATTGGTGTCAATGCGTCGCACCCCACACACGCGCACACACACACACACACACACACACACACACACACACTCATCACCACCACCAGCAGCAGCTTCCTCAGCAGAGTGTTTGTGATAATAGCAAGTTCAAATGAAGGGCACAAACATGGGGGGTTTGTCCCATAGCGCTGGATTTGGCAGGGCTCTCAAGTTGAGGAGGAGTGTTGTGTAAATGGGGAGGAGAGCAGAGATCTGTGTAAAAGAAAATGTGTGTGTGTGTGTGTGTGTGTGTGTGAGAGAGAGAGAGAGAGAGCGAGAGAGAGCGAGTGGGAGAGAGACAGAGACATCCTGAGCTCCACCTAGAGCAGAGATACAAGCAGATATTTCTGATGGAGGTCTTCTCATTTATCCAGCGTCATACATCTCCACCTGGGCATCTACAGCACAGGCTGGACCCAAACAATCTGCTGGATGACTGATGCTGACAGCAGCAAGTGGCAGACAGTCCTTCACACAACAATACACACACTAATGTGCTTGATAATGGACGCCCCACCTCCTTTCCCTAGTTTAGTGTTTGAAAGGATTTGAGTCGAGATGAACATTTTCCAAAAATGTGCACGCGTTTGTGCGTTTGTGTGTGTGTGCGTGTGTGTGTGTGTGTGTGTGTGTGTGGGTGTGGATGTCTGTTGTTTATACTCAGGTGTGTGTGTGCGAGAGGACAGCCAAAGACAGATTACAGTGAATATTTGTCCTTAGCGTCCACATTTATCATTCTAACAGACAGGCACACGAGGTGCTAAACTGGCAGGAAACTGTTTTCATGCATGCACGTTCCTGTGTGCATGTGTATGTGTTTTTCCAGAAACAGGGTCTTGGGAAGAAAAATCAACTTCCTTACAAACATAAATGAACTACTAAATCAAACTCTCTTCACGCTGGAAAATGTACTTAGTCAGAGGGACTAGAGAATAAATCAAAGTTGAGGCTGCACAACAAGTCATCAAAGGATGCTGGATGTTCTGAGCCCACAAGCACAGAGTCAGCAGTTGTGCTGTTTAAGAGTTTAAGTTCTTTAATCCGGCAGTGCGGGGCCGTGCTCCCTGATCCTGCACTCTCTACAATAAAAGGGAGAATGTTTGATATAGGGTGGATTTTCTTCTGCTTTTCTCACCAACGGAGCGCTAATTACAGCAGGAGAGCGGCTGTGTGGGCTAAAGCTGCCCTGCTACGCACCACCGGATAACAGGACGGGCTGCACTCCTGTCTGCTAATGCCATAATTAACACTGTCAGTACAATCCTGCCGCTGCTCATTTTCACCCTTCCTGACACGTGCATGCACACACCCCCTTTATTTCTCTTTTTCTTCCACCGACGAGTGGGGAAAGAATAAAATTTACCATTTTTAGTTGGGGTGGGTGAAGAAAGGTTTCGAAGAGGTTAAGAACAAGCGGGACAGTAATGGCCGCCCCGCACCCTCCTTCCCTCAGCCTGTCGCCAGCTGGGCTGAACCAAACGTGACAGCTATTCAATTTTCCCAAAGCTAAATCTAATCTGCAGCCGTCGACCCCCCCCCCCCTCCTGACAGTTGCGCAGGAACGCCTTAGCCGTCACCTGCTCGACAGCACCATCGCGCATCCTCAGGCGCTCTGCAGATTTATCATGGAGGCAACATGGCGATGGGGGACATGGGAAAATAAAACACAGAAAAATTCAATATTTCACTCTTTTTTTCGACAATCTGAAAGACAGCAGATACTTCTGAAAAGACGGCTTCTAAATCGTGTAACTCATTATGATTTCCGAAAACTTGAATGGGGTCAATCTGGTGGAAAAAAGCAGCTATGTTCTATGTTCTGTTCACTGATTTAGTTCTCTGGTCAAAGACGGTGATCAACGGCCTCTAAACAGAACCAGAATTGAACCCAGAACTTTCAGCAGAAGAGGTGATTGTGTTAAATCCCAACGATTTGCTGCCACCTGTATCAGACTCTGCCACCTGTATCAGACTCTCCGTCCAAATCTTTTCCCTCCTCCCTGGATCACTTTAAATCGGCTTTATGTAGTGTCATTTCTCATCTGCCACTTGTTTTTAAGTAACTCTTCTACTCCATCTTCTTATCCTCGTTCTTTACGAACGCTGTCAGACGGTATTTATGTGACGGGCTGCGGTAAAGGGACACGGTGCGATGCCTTAACACTGGCCCAGCCAAAATCAATCCCTACAAGCAGTTGTCGTACATCATTATGCTTCTTATCACCCTTCGAGTGTTGAAGGAGTGGTGTTCTTTACGCAGACTTAAACACCTACGCTCCGAGCATCTTTGCTGCATGTAATTCCCGTCCCTGCCCTCAGGTGGCGACATTCCACACAAGGGCCCTTCCTCTTGAATCTTCCATTACTGAGGCGCTTGAAGTCGCTTCAGTGTAGCATAATGCCCCAGTGGGTCGATTTCAGGCAGCCATAGCATCCGTGAAGTGAAAACCAGTCTAACAGACACACACACGCACGGCTATCACAGCTCGCCTGGCTGATATACAGGTTGCTTAATGATACATGAAATTAAAGATTTCAGCAGCAAAACAGTGCAGAGGGTAAAACACACAGAGCTGATGTGTTTGTACGTGTGTGTACGTGTGTGTCTGTGTGTGAATGCGCTGCGCACAGCGATATGTACATAACCGTCGTGGCAGCAATGAGAACGGAACGCAGACGTCTGATGGGTGTGACAAATTAGAGGGATTCTCATCTTTGTTCTACAGATATTCCTGCGATCCAGATGCATCTTCACAAGCACACACGCGCACACGGTGACCGTCTGCTGTAACCTTGAAATGAGAGCTGTTTTCGATGGATGCAGGAAGGAGGCCGAGCCGTGGGAACAGAGATAAAAAGGAGGGGAAGGCAAGTGATTACAGATAGATAGATAGATAGATAGATAGATAGATAGATAGATAGATAGATAGATAGATAGATAGATAGATAGATAGATAGATAGATAGATAGATAGATAGATAGATAGATAGATAGATAGTCATTTCAAACTTTTTTTATAATTTGCCTCCAACTATGTCTAAAATTCTTATGTCAGAGCTCTAAATGAACAAACAAAACAATAGTTTTGTCAGACAGACAGACAGACAGACAGACAGTTTCTCTACACTTGGGTCAGAGTGACAACTGAAGAGATTCCATCTGTCCCTGCCTTGGGGTAACACACACAGACACGCACACCACACACATACACACACACACACACACACACACACACAAAAGCTGTGGTGTTTTCTCTCCTCTCTGTTTAACAATCTGCATCCCACTATCTTTCTGCCGTTTAAAAGCATATGTGCCCTCTGGGAAACTGTGCTCCCTCCTTGACTTTCCTGGTCAAGAGCTGAACAGAACACACACCAGGAGGCTCAAAGGGCATGTCTCCTTCAAACAGCGGAGAAAGGCTCGTGCGTGTCGATATCGCTCCTCTGACAGCACTGTTGCCATCCACAGCAACAGACCAGTTTGGGGTGAAAATTGCATTTTCCCACATGGAGGTCTGCAGTCTTTTAGTTCTTCAATTAACCCCCCGGCCTTCATTTGCATTTCTTAAAGAGGTCGCCGCTTTGTGGGAGGGTTATCTTCTTTTGGGAAGCAGTGAGAGATGAGAGGGGAGAAGAGTTTTTTATCCTGGTCAAAAAAAGATAACACCAGTCCTCTGCCGCCGATGAAACCCGCACTATACAGTCCCCCGGTGTGTTTAGGTGTGTGTAAGTGTGTGTGTGTGTGTGTGTGCGCCTGTGTGTGTTCTTGTGCTTGCTACATACGGAGTAGCAAGTACAGTATGTAAGTATGTATGTATCAGACGTCACATAAACACACGCACACACACACAAAACACAGGGTGTCCCTAACCGTGACCCTGACCTTCTGACCCCAGCAGGACTCTACCTACTCAAGGGTTCAACCCTGCAGCCACCAGCTGTCCATTAACCAGTGTTGACTTCATCTGAGGACCTTCCATTAGGGGAATTTGCATTTCATCACACTCGAATCTCACATTAATGCCATCAGAGGAGAGTGCAAAAGAAATGTGCAGAACATTTAGTTGCTCATTGGGAAAAAAATAAGCAAAAGAGTGGATGTGTGTGTGTGTGTGTGTGTGTGTGTGTGTGCGTGTGCGTGGATGTGGAGGTGTGAGCTGAAAGAGTGTCATTAAAGAGGCACATGTTGAGAACAAGCTCTAAAAGCTGTGCTTACCCAGTCGACATGCATTAATGATTCTGCCGTGGTTAAAAGCAATCCTGCCGTTTAAGAGATGAAGTGTGAAATGTCTCTTAACTCCAGCATTGCTGGGCACCAATCATTTCAGCTTGAGTGACAGTTTTTATAAGTCTCTAAAAAGCCAATCTTGGCACGATAACACATTCTTTATAAAAGCTTTATAAAAACATTTCTAGAGTGAGTGAACTTGCACATTTGGGTAGCAAAGTATCAGTGGAAATTACCAGTTGGGGGTTTGGGTGTGCGTTAATTATAGAGTTGTGACATTAAAGTTTCAGTTTAAAGCCTCGATGCTCACCTTCTGAAGCAGCTGGGAGCCAGAGTACTTGGCGGAGATGGACTTCATCTCCCCACCAAAGGCTGAAGCCCACAGCTTCACCCTGGAGAAGGCAGAAAATTTAATAATACAATAAAAAAAAATGCTGTGGACCCCTGCTTTTTCTAAATCATTCATTTAGGAAGGTCAGATTTATTGTAAAACTGTTTCAAGGTAAGCTTTTATGTTAAATACACAGGCGCATATTTTGGATGAGGTTTTACGCAGAAACTTGGCTGCTTTGCGTAAAAGAGCCTCTACTCACACGGACGGAGGGATGCTCTGGTGCGTGCCTCCCACCTTGGCCAGTCTGACGCCAAAAGTTGAGGAAAGTAAAACCAAGCAGGCACACCACGCACCGGAGACCTCGCCGCTGCTGCGCGCCTGCATCTTCAGCAGGAACATCCTCCTCCCCCCGAGAATCCCGAGAAACGAGAGGATCTGTGTGCTGTTAATGGGGAAATCGACAGTCAGCCATGATGACAATAAAATTATTCATTGCAGTCTGCGCGGAGGTGTCGGCGGTCAAAGCGGGCAGAATCCACAGCTGCGCGACTTATCCAAAGTGCTGCGGCGTGGCCCCGCGGAACGGCGCGGTACGGTGCACGCAGCCCGACGCCTCGGCTCCTCCGACAGGTAAAGTCCGCTCAGACGCTCAGATGTGACCGAGCTGAGTGCGCACCGTGCGCAGAGTGGAGGTCCGGAGGGGGGGGACAGGGGAGAACATCAGACGATGCAGCGCTCTGGAGAGCACGCCTCCTCCTCCTGAGTGATGTGACCAGCCTTCTCTTCTCTTCTCTTCTCTCCTCTCCCTCACCCCTCTCCCCTCTTTCTCCCTCTCAACTCACTTACACACTTTCTCCCCTCACAGGATGTGAGGGGAAGACTCCGTCATTGTGGCTCCTGAATGACTTCTCCCTTCTTTCTTTTCCCGTCTCTCTCTCCCTCTCTCTCTCTTTAGGCACTAATAACCAGGCTATAATGGCTAGCCTTTAGCTTTCATATCAGATCAAGTCACCGACTCTATGGCGAGTCCAGTGAGGCAGGAAGAGCTGATGAAAGAGTGGAACAAAGGAGAGGACTCTGGATGGAAAAGGAAGGAGGGAGTTACTGATAAGTCAGTTACGCTGCATAAAATGCATGCTGGTGGATGCACTTTGCAGCAGTGATGTGGCGCTGGCAGCGGGTGGGCAGATGTGTGCTGGGAGAGCAGAGCACCAACCCAGATCTGCAAATCAGCTGCTCAGAAACACAGAAGAGTTGATTCAGGTCTGGTTTCATGACCATCGTTTGCATGGCCGCGAAGCTCTAAAACGCAGGGTCAGAGCCCTGGGATGGGAAGGTAGACCAAGAGAACACAAAAGAGGAGGAGCTCTGAGACTTGGCCGGCTCTTTTAGCTGTTCGAAGAGGAAGAACTTCAGCTGGACAGCGGCTAATCTAAATGAATCGCCAGCAATTATATTAAAATTCCCTGTAAATTCCCTGTTCCCTCGTGGGAGTGTAGAACCCTCCTCTACCTCCAGCAGCTCCTTAGCAGCAAGGTCACGGGTGCAGCCACCTACAGAACAGAGGATAGGTGAGGAAGGGTCATCAGAAGTAGAACACGGTCGTCCCAACAAGCTGATGGTTCCCCCCTTGAACTTTTTGGAGGAGGTTGAGATTTCACACCTTGGAAGGAGTATGATGGGATTAAACCAGAGCTTCTCGTTTCAGACTGGTTTGTATTTACACACGAAGGCAGGAGCGTGTGTGTGTGAAGCCTCTAATCCGTGCAGACGGCGCAGCTGTCGCATCACTGACTGGGAGTTTCAGCGCAAAGCACATAATATTCCCAGTTTCCAGGCACGGAACTCATCTTGTTCCAGAAATACCTCCATTAATTCAATTAATAATGAGATGCAAGCTCTGTCCACAGGCTTCCCCGGCAGAGAAACAGACAGTAAATGCCCGAGATGCTCTGGAAAATGGCGCCGTCGTGGATCAAAATGTCTACCGTCTGCAAGATCCATGGGTCAGGAAATCTAGGATGACCTGCAGCCATCTCCTGGCGACAGGTGTGTGTGGTGGGAGGGGGCGGGGGGGAGCAGCACCCAGGTAAAGCCCAGCGTGTCATAAAATGAGGACGGCAGAAAGCAGGAATGATCACTGGTTTTTCATTCCTGGCTGGAAAAAGGAGTCCTTGAATCAAGCATTTGATCTGCAAGGTTGGCAGTAATAAAGCGCGCCTGTTAGAGGAAAAGTTAAAGCAGATGGAACCAAAACGGAAGCTTTTGGGGAGAAACCATCACTCAGAATGCAGAAAACTAGCCTAAATAAATGATTAAAAAGCTGACGCCTGGAGACCGAGCGGCTCCTCTGGTGCTGGTGAAAGGTAGCCTCATTTCCAGGCTGGCAGCTTTTCTTCAGGAAAATTGCCGCATGCAGGATCTGAAAACGCCATTTAAATGCATTCAGAAGGCAAACGGCTTTTCTTTGCAGGTACAATTCAGCCTCATTTAGGAATCTAATACCTGCTTTGCGCCTCTAAATAAAAGAGAGGACTATAAAAACACTGCACCCTGTTTGTATCGGGCAGGATTCGCCGTTAGTGTTTGATAAACACGCCGATTCTTCAGAAAACACAGAAAAACATCAATCAGGCCTCAGGCATCTGCAGAACAACAGATGTTTCAAGGTCTTTATTTTATATTTAAAATATATATATATATATATATATATATATATATATAAACAATACCTTTGTTTGAAATATTCATCTGTGAGCACCATTGTGGCATTTAAAGATGTTGTTAAAACATGAAGCAAAAGACTAAAAATGACCTGCATTTTAGTGACTCTATGAACTCAAAGTCACATCTTCTCCATGTTCAGAGAATCGCTGAGGACATCTGAGACCTTTGATAAATAAATGAGCCGAGGAGGCTCAGGATGGCCGTAAAAGCAAAAGGAGAACGTGAGAAAAAGAGACCAAAAGGCAGAAGATGATGCTTAAAAGGGTAAGAAAAGAGACAGAGACATGCATAATTGAAGATGTTCTGGTTATAGAAAGGACTAAAACAAGCGACAGTAACGTAAGCTGGGACAAAGGAGGAGGGCTAATGGCGCCACGTGGAGGGCCTAATGAACTTCTGTGTTGAGGAGCAAACGTGTCAATTTTTCCCTCTTTTTCTTTTTCAATCTTCAAACAAACGCTGGTGAGATGACTCAAACCTCTCTGAGCGCCTGAAAGCAAAACTTTAATAGCAGAGGCGGCTTTATTATATGAAGGAAGAACAGGCATTCGGCAAAGGCGTCTTTGATATTTGCTTTTTTCTTCCCCTCTTTCATTTTTAAGATATTAAAATGTCGCTAAGTGCTTGACATTCACAACATGTTTGGGTTTCTTTGCCTAAAGCAGGTCATTTCATTTCACATTCCGCAGCCGCTTCAATTAAAGGAAAAAAACCAGAACACCTTTCTGTCCTCATCTCTCCATCCTTTCCTGCCTGATTTCCTTGTTATCTTTTATTTTTTTGTTTGTTTGATAATGTCTCGGACAGCAGGCTCAGCGCACCTTATTAAAATGTATATTTTCAAATCATTCTTCAAAAGCGAGCTCTTTGGTTGGGGAGCAGCAGCAGGAAATTACATCCGGACCAGCGAGGAGGAGATATGAGACCCACAGGTGAGCGAGGCGGCGTTGGAAGGTTCAGGCCAGGCGCTGAACACAACCGTCACACAGATCTGGAAACAGTCAGCAGCAGGCTTCTAGATGCCTGTTTGCAGCCATTTTAGCAGACATCATCAGGAATTATTTATAGACCAAACAGGGCACTTCTGCGACTAATCCCAGGTGTGGGGAAACCCCTGTTTGTTTGTTTGTTTGTTTGCTGATTACCACTTATTTGCAATCACAAGCCCGAGAAGGATAAAATGGCGCCCATCTGTGAGCCTGTGCTGACGGAGGGAGGCAGCCAGTCTGACTGGCTGAACTTTGGTGTTCCGTTACCAGTCACTGACGCACCGACGGGTCCCATCGGACCAAACAGTGACTGACATGCAACGCAACACTGGACACACAAGAGATGAGGCCAACTATCTCCACTGGCCTCGACTGTCACACCTGACAAGATAAGAGTCACAGAGAGAGGAGAGTTCTGTCCCGTCTAGGCGGGATTAGCGTGTAGACGCGGTCCAGCTTTACCTCCTGTTTTGGTGTCCCGTCAGTCCCCGTTGCTCCAAGAGTGCAGAGCAGCTTAGACGGCGGTACTCCATTACTGTTTCTGCAACAAAAGAAGTTTTTTTAAGGAGTGCCCTGCAGACCTGTGCTGCCTACTTGTTTTTTTGTTTTTGTTGGGTTTGAAAGAGAAGTTAATTAGTGGGGAGGGGGGGGGGGTTTTGGAAAAAATGGGGGGGATATTTAATTTTTTTTTTGGAAAGTAGTTTAGGGGGTTGGGGGTTTTTGTTTGGGGTTGTAAGAAAAAGGTTGTGGGTTGGGTAAAAGGTGTATGGGGGGGGGCCGGGGCGGGGGGGTTGGGGGGGGGGGGGGGGTTATATTAAGGAAGAACAGGGATTGGGGAAAGGCGTCTTTGATATTTGCTTTTTTCTTCCCCTCTTTCATGGTTAAGATATTAAAATGTCGCTAAGTGCTTGACATTCACAACATGTTTGGGTTTCTTTGCCTAAAGCAGGTCATTTCATTTCACATTCCGCAGCCGCTTCAATTAAAGGAAAAAAACCAAAACACCTTTCTTTCCTCATCTCTCCATCCTTTCCTCCCTGATTTCCTTGTTATCTTTTTCTTTTTTGTTTGTTTGATAATGTCTCGGCAGCAGGCTCAGCGCACCTTATTAAAATGTATATTTTCAAATCATTCTTCAAAGCGAGCTCTTTGGTTGGGGAGCAGCAGCAGGAAATTACATCCGGACCAGCGAGGAGGAGATATGAGACCCACAGGTGAGCGAGGCGGCGTTGGAAGGTTCAGGCCAGGCGCTGAAGCACAACCGTCACACAGATCTGGAAACAGTCAGCAGCAGGCTTCTAGATGCCTGTTTGCAGCCATTTTAGCAGACATCATCAGGAATTATTTATAGACCAAACAGGGCACTTCTGCGACTAATCCCCAGGTGTGGGGAAACCCCTGTTTTTTTGTTTGTTTGTTTGTTTGCTGATTACTCACTTATTTGCAATCACAAGCCCGAGAAGGATAAAATGGCGCCCATCTGTGAGCCTGTGCTGACGGAGGGAGGCAGCCAGTCTGACTGGCTGAACTTTGGTGTTCCGTTACCAGTCACTGACGCACCGACGGGTCCCATCGGACCAAACAGTGACTGACATGCAACGCAACACTGGACACACAAGAGATGAGGCCAACTATCTCCACTGGCCTCGACTGTCACACCTGACAAGATTCCTGCCTGTCTATGTACGCGTCCTGTTGCATGTTGTGTTGACCCATGTTGTCTCTGTGTAGCCCTGTTGTCCTTTCTGTGCCCCTTTTGTGTTGTCCTACCAGCACCAAGTCCTGGAGAAACGTTGTTTCGTTTTCAATATGTATCGCACCAGCTATATGTGTTCGAAAATGACAATAAAGCTCACTTGACTTGACTTGAAAAAGATAAGAGTCACAGAGAGAGGAGAGTTCTGTCCCGTCTAGGCGGGATTATCGTGTAGACGCGGTCCAGCTTTACCTCCTGTTTTGGTGTCCCGTCAGTCCCCGTTGCTCCAAGAGTGCAGAGCAGCTTAGACGGCGGGACTCCATTACTGTTTCTGCAACAAAAGAAGTTTTTTTAAGGAGTGCCCTGCAGACCTGTGCTGCCTGGCTTTCAGCTTTACATATAAAACACCCTGGCATATCTGTCTCTGCACAGGCTGCAGCCACAAAGTCTGCATTCCCCGCTTGGAGCGCGAGGATCCTCACTGTGGAGTTCTGCACAGGACGAGATTACCAAACAACAGCAAACATGGCTGTTCTCTTTAGGCCTCGGAGAAGAACCGGCAACGGCTGAAAGAAGCTTTGGTCTAATAAAGTTTCCCTTCACTGTCAGCACAAAGAATCTTTAATTTGGCTTTCTTTTGGTTAAAGATGTGGAAGCCTAATTCTTTTTATCTCTCCATTAAAGTTTTTCTTTTAATACGTTTTGCATTTAAAATGCAGATTTGTTGCTGAACTTAATTTGGGGTTTCAAGCATGTTAAAAGATAAGCAATGGAGCCTCTTTTGCAGTAATTTAAACATTAGTTTTATGGCTTTTTGATCACTGCCACAGTCAATTCATATCTTAATCAATTAAAGCTCATTTAGCAACTACAAAAGGAGTCTGAGTGTGTCCATGCACAGTTTGAAATACGACAAACACTGATATCCAGAGAATATCAGCCAGTTTGTTTTTGGTGGTGCAATTTACAGCCGTCATTTTAATCAGTGGCTGAGATGAGTATTTAGTCAAAGTGTGTGAAAGTTCCTTGTTTAAATACCTTCTTCCAGATGTTAATTTTCATCAACAGTATTACCCCAATCATCTTAAAAATGGTGCTGCATTAAGAGAAGATGAGCCGAAACCCCCTGAGTTGAGCTCAGCTGCATCATATTTAGTCAATTCAAAAAAATAAATAAATAAAACCGTAATTGATTATTTTCGTCTTGTGACGCAAACGTTTGACTGACTGGTATATGTAGCTCTTCTGACCTCTAGTGGACATTCTGTAAAAATGCAGGTTCGGTGCGATGACATTGTATATTTACTTACACTGACGCGTTTTTTTAAAAAAAAATTAAATTCCTGATCGAAATCAACTCGCATTCTACAGTAAACTGCATTTTAATCACCTCTGTAACTACACTTTGCACAAATGTATGCTCACAGCACAACATTAAGTATTAAAATACTGCTCTCGTAAATCAAAGCACTTTTATGTCATCTTACCATGGATTGTGTTATATTTTCTGCCAGAATGTGGCTGGTGGCGCACATTTTAAACAACAACGGTCTGTGCCTGCTGAGGTCCGAGACTGAGACGCAGCAGCTGTTCTAGTCCGAAGTCTCCACACCTGGTGTAATTAGAAGGCGGTAGTGCCCACCGTCACCGGTAGAGGGCGGGGTTGCTACAGGACAAAACAGCGGTCAATACCGATTTTTACCACTCGGTGTCGCTGTCTCGCCAAGAAACCCTCCACCCTCCAACTTCGTTGGATTTTTAAACGCTTCCCAACAGCTGGAATGTTGAAGTGGATGACAGAATAGTGCACAATATTTGGTTATATTTGTATAGAAACTATTAAAATGGACAGATGCTGGTCAGCACACTATTCCAGTCTGTCTGAGATACTAGCACTTCAGGTCAGAGAAGTTCCAGGGAGCAGATGGCACGCAGAAGGGGGAGATGGAGCTGGCACAAGAGCTGGACACTGGCTATGAAAGCTGTGGGTTAGGTGTCAGTGAACAAATATCACAGTAAATCCATCTGGAGGCTGAGATAATGTCAATTTGATGAATTTACATATTTCGGACATACTGTAGCTTACCGTAATATATAAAGGCACAACACAACTGCGTGGGCAGCTTTTCCCTCTGAATTTCATTTATTGTTTAATCTACATCAGTTGGTCCTTGGACAAACCATCTCCACTCGTTTCATAGATTGTAAGATACATTTATGACCAAAGAACACATTTCACACTGATACAGATTGACAGAACTGCCATATCAAATGTTAAGATATCTATTTATTGTCATGCTGTGTATTTTTTATTACGTTTTTTTGAATCAGTAATATTAATTTACTGATACTGTTACAGCTGCTAATGTGGCTTCTGGTATAATAATGGCATCTCTATGTTCCGGTGGGTGGACGGCATTCTGTTTTATCCTCCGTGGATGGGAGGACATGTGATTTCCAATCAGATGAGACTGCACCTTCACACTGTCTCGCCCAGCTTACAGAAAATTGACAGACACTGTAGTGAAATAATACTCTGTAGAAAATAAAAAAAATCATATGCGTTGATCACCAATCCTCGTAGCACAACGTCTTCTCACATGTCTCTATGCTTATTACTGTAGTTGTGCAATATTTGGAGATAGTAAACAGCTAGGCTCAATAATTAATCTACAGCTCTTTATAGCATCTTGTTATGAAGATTAGCATAATTGGCCAGTAATTAATAGCATTTAATGATTACAAAAAGAAAAAGACCTTTGCAGTGACACTTCTGTACATGTGAGTTTTAGTTTTTGTACATATCTTTTCACATTTTCATACTCTGTCTTACCATAATTCTATGGCAACTCCTTGGTAGCTTCACTTTGGCAGTCAGGAGGACCCCCGGCCTCCCTTGTCCAAATGCTTGACTCTCGGTGAAAATATGCCAACACCCGCGTTCCTGCCATGCCCTCAAACGGGCAGTCTTGTGCAGCACAGTTCCTCGTATAGTCTTTGATGATTGGTCGTTAGAGCTTTCGCAGCTAACCAAAGTTGTGCTCGTTTTTTCATACCCCTCTTTGTCTGGCTGGTCTGTAAAAGGCCATTTCACAGTTAAGTCCCAAGCAGCAGTCATTATTTTTGTTAGGGGTGGGGTCAGAGACGCCACAGGCTCTGAAGGGCCACTTGTGCTCCAGACAGATGCTAGACCAGTGATTCCCAATTCTTCTCTTTCCAGACTTCTTCTTTGTGCCATGATGTTTCATTTTTAACTGCAATTCATGCAGGATTCCCAGATATCCTGGCTATTAGGAAACGGTGTCCTAGTTCGCTAAGATAGAACAGGCTTGTATGGCATGCAGCTAATACGGCTAATTAGGCTATAAAACTGGTTGTTTTGAAGTTTATATTTCTTGCATTATCTGACATAGCCTACGGTAATAAAAGCAGAAAGGACAATGTGTCTGACCAAAACTGGTAATAATACACTTGCGAGTCTTTATGTGATCAGAAGAATCCGACGTTAGCTGTATTAGCTACAGTTACGAGCCTTTCCTGTCTATGTTACTCTTTTGTTTTTTTAATGGCTGAGTGGGTAAAGGCCTGTATTTTACCCTTCAGGGCCTCGGGTCTGTCCTGTCTCGGGTCTGTCCTGTCTCGGGTCTGTCCTGTCCGATAACAAACTCCCCCAGAGAGGACTAAGCATCCAAAGGCCTTATTTAAAGCACGGATGCAGGTCAATGAGGAAGGAAGCAAAAGTATCCAACCATGTTCTGCATTTATGTAAAGTAGTTAAGACTTGAAATGTTTTCATTTTCTTATATGAGCAGGCAAAGTTGAAGTTTTGATGAAAAAAATTCCTTCCTTGGAGGATACTTTTTAAATGCTATTCACTCGCACCCCGGCCCTTAGCTTTGCACATTCCTCTCTTCCCAGGCTTTAATCCTCCGCTTTCTCCTCTTCCCTCACAGGCTGTTCTTGTCCGGGAGCTCAGCTTCCGGACTGCGAGGAAAGTAAACGGTGGCTTTGTGTTCTTCATAGCGGTCGATGTGCTTGAGGTGCACCACCATGTGCAGGGCGTAGGCCAAGACGAGGAGCAGGATCAGAGACGTTACTAAGCCCATCAGGATGGCCGGCGTCAAGAACGTGGCGCAGTCGCTGGCCGACGCAAACTTGTCTGACTGCACATTGAAGGCCTGAATCTGGGGACAAGCACAGGGAGGGCAGAGTAACGAGATTAGCCTAAACTAAAGAGGACAACTGGCTTACGAGGCACACAGATGGACAGTTTGAAACAGCCCAGCAGATGGCTAACAAAGACAGGGAACAGACAGACTGACGGACTGCCAAACAGACGGTAAACAAACGGGCTGTTTGACCAAGAGCCAAAAAGGTGGGGCATAAAAGAAAAAGGCTGGCGACCACACATACTCATGCAGACCAGAGCGGATATATCGGGAAAGGGCAGAAAAAAGAGAGCTGCAACTCTTTTGTGCTGAGGTGTACCTGGAAGTCAGTGAAAGTGATGTGCCAGTTAGCGGACGTGTCAGTGTGGGAGCTGGGCACAAGCAGAGTGTCATATTTGTGCAGGCTGCTGACGTGCTGGCAATGGTAGGAGGAGGTGGCAGGGGCGTAGACCTCGCTGGCGTTGAACGTCGCCTCCTGGGTCCAGTTGTAGTGGATGTGCACGCTGTCCAGCGTGAACCAGTTCTGACCAGCCGCCTCGTAAAAGGTGTTGGACATCTGAAGCCTGGCCGAAGGGACCCAGTTAGATTTGCTCGGTGTCGGTGACGGAGGAATTCAAGAGAATCTGAAGTAGATGTGCATATTTTACCTGATGACCAGGCCTCGCAGGTCTTCCACATCCCCAAACTTTAATGAGAGTCTGAATGAAGGAGAAAAACAAGTAAAAAACGTCAGATTAATAAATCAGGAAATGACATTTCGACCCTCCAGTTTTAGGGGCGCGGTGGTTCCAGGACTTACGTGGCTTTCTCCTTGGTGCAGATGGAGCCTTTTGTGTCGACGGGCGAGCTGGGGTTGAAGACCCTCTCGGTCAGGTCGATGAAGGTGTGGTTCCTGTAGCGGATGGCCAGGCGCTTGGCCTTAAACAGAATACAGGTCTTGCCATTGTAGGAGACGCTGAGGGGGCCATAGGGTCCCATCAGGGACTGAAGCAGCTTCCTCTTGCTGTGAGACATTCCTGGCTGGTGCCAGTTGAAAGGCTGGGAAAACAAAAAAATGGATTGGAATACAAATCTAAAAAAAGATCTGCGTTCCTCTCAGTGCATCATAGAGGGAATGTATGTCTTGCTTGTCGAAAAAATGGCCAGAATTGTGTATCCTACTGATGAGTCCTAAACTGATGTGTGGTAATCTGTTTAATGCAGCGTTACAGTCAGAATATTTCATAAAGACAGCAGTGGAACAACAGAGGCTATTCCCGTTACGTGTCAGATCTTCATCTTTTTCTGCAACGCAATCATGCAGCTAATCAAAAGTAGCCCTCTTGGCTCACCGAGCATGAACAGGAACATCCTGTAAACACTGAAACGCATTCATCCAACAACGATGCGACGCAAGGCGATGCCCTCCTGGTAGAGGGTGCAGAAAACTACCGATTAACTGCTTACATCCCCCACCGGAGAGCATCCGGACAAATCCAGCAAAAGACGTACAAACTGGCAGCTGCTCTCCCCTGAGAGGTGAAAACGCTACATTCTGACCCATGTTTCCATTAAAACCAGGAGCCCTTTTGAAGAGGTTACTGCAGAAAGAGCGTTTCTGTGAAGCAGATGTTAACTCTGCTTGGATGGATCAGCTGATGCAGCAGATGATGATTTTTTCTGTCAGAGTGTCTCACGTGTGTGTGTGTGTGTGTGTGTGTGTGTGTGTGGAGTGAGGTTGTTTTCCACTGGTAAATGTAATACCCACATTCAAGGGCACACAGTGACCTAAGTGTGCACTCTGTTCTGTTTATGTGCATATCAGTGTCTGTGTGTGTGCGCGTGCATGTGTGTGTCTGCTTGCCTAAAAATAGAGGGTGAGATGGATGGTGGAGATAGTGTGTACCTGCAGTATTCTCCTGAGTGGGTTTTCATCTTCAGGCGTCAAAATAACCTGTTCGCTCTCCAGGCCGTACTCGCCATCATGACCTGTAAACACACACACACACACATTATTGCGCCATGATTATAACATCGCACATGTTAAGCTGGCTGCAGACTGCGGCATAACCATAGAAGTTCATCTGCACACACCTCCGCGCTCAGACTGCGGTCTATTTCCGGTTGTTTTGCGTCATGACAGTGACTCATCTGCAGCCTATTTCGCAGCTACGGTCGTAATTTCGAGTGTTGACAAACACAAATGTGGTTCTGACACACGATCGGAGATAATGCGATTTAATGGAATGTTTCTATCTTTTTTTTTTCTTTGCTTACCCTAAATATAGTGACACGCTCACTCTGCATTTCAAAATCTGTCAAATCACAATGAGGCTAAATATCAAATGTCTGAAGCGTTTAAAATTAAAAGGCTTCTGTCAGGACTGTGTGTCCACCACCTCCGCATCGAAAGGACCGGAGCAGGTCTGATGGAATTAGGCCTCGTGTCAGGCCAGAGTTGATACTTACTCGATCTGACTCTCGTTGCTTGTTGGGGGTTTTCTTTGCTGTGGAAAAAACACAGAAGACGTCATCATCAGCAGAGAGACCTTAACTATTTTAAGTGTAGCATTTAACAGCTAACATCCCTGTGGCCCTGGACAGCATGTGCATGCCAATTACAGCCCACTTGACCAATGTCAGACCAACGTCAGACCAGTGTCAGACCAGTGTCAGACCAGTGTCAGACCCATTTTCAAGCCCAGGTGGAGAGAAGTCATCATTTACCACTGGTAGCTAATGGTTACCAGGATCTCATAGTAGAAATCTGGCCAGTCTGCAACCACCACCTTCTGGAGTCATTCTGAGGTATATGACAAGTCTTTGTCCTAACATGCGCCTCACAAACCACCACCTCCTGCAAACAGCTGCAGAGCTCCATCATGAAAAGCGTCGTTTAATCAGAACGATTTTATCACTTTGATTTAATTGCGGGTCTGATCAGTAATACTCGAGCAACACCCGCTAAAACGCTTCCTTTCCCCCCCACTCATGTGTTGTTCCAGAGCTGTTGTGCTCAGGGTAACAAACTTGTGAAGCCTTCGACTTTAAGATAAGTCTGATCCTTTTAAGCGTCTAATCAAAGACGTAAGACGGGCTTACCGAGCAGCGCTGATGCTGCCAGGCCTGACCCGTTGTGGCGGTCTTGCCTGCCCATAGTGATCTTTGGGGTTTGCTCTGAACCTCCACACAAGAGTCACCTATAAAGGTTTGTCAAAGAAAAGTTCCTAAAATCTGTAGGGGTAGCATTTGCTTTAGCTGTGTAAAGTTTGCATTTTCAAAATAAACTGCAGCATAAAAACTGTGCCTTTGTCATCTTATTTGAGTAGAAAAGCTCTGATTTGGCAAGACAGGCTTTTTTTTTTCAAGAGTGACCCAGAATGTTTATTCCAGATTCAAACACAGAAGAACCCAGTTCTTATCCAACCAATGATGTCAGTGGCTTTTAAGATGCCTCGTCTATGAAAAGTTTAGCAAAGGGCTGCCCCATTAAATCTTACTTTCACATACTTTTCACTGGACTTTAAAGTGCATGAATAAAGACCGTCACACTTTAGCTGCAATTTTCTCAAATTACCCTGACATTCTGGGATAAAAAGCTGTATCATTAAGAACTCTTGTAGCCGAGTTGGCTGAGGAGCATAGAGCCTCTGTTGGTGCAAGCGTGCGCAAAACTGACCAGGAATAGGAAGTTGCCTTTGCTATTCAGAGTTTTCAGAAAAACGTGCCCCTCTCATCCATGTTTCAAGCTGTGTGCTGCCTGGGTGGACAGCGCAACAGTCATCCAAAAAGGTGGGCAGACATGGGTGGCGACAAACAAAACGAGAAGGTGCTGGCAGGTTCCGTTCTCATGCCAGACATATCAGCACCAGCAGACTGGAGCAGTTAGCGGTCCATCTGCTGCACTTTCCACCTGGGCAATATTGTGTAGTTTAGTGCCAGATGGATTAGGATTAGCGGCGTGCTCAGGGCAGCTCCGCTGGAGTCCAAATGTAGAGGGACGTAGGCCCCCGAACGAGATGAAGAGATTAAGGTCTGATGTCACAGCTGAGCGCCGTGTGTGCGTTATGTGCTAATTTCTTTAATCTGAACTGACCTGAAAATTCATAACTTCCATATGTTGAGCTGCCATTAGTATCCACTGATTTTTAAGCCTTTTATTATTCTTTTTTTGGATTGTGAGCTTTTTCCTTCTGACTCAAACTAAAGTCTGTACCAGGAAACAGATGCTGGCACTAAAAGAAAAGGATTACCTTTCACGGCAGTGACTTTGACTTTGTGTCAACCTGTCTGTCAAATTCAAAGCCAAAGTTTCTTTCTCTGTAAATCAAATTTAACTGAATTAAGCGGCAGTTCTGATGAACACATAATAAAAACGGACGGCAAGAAAAATGATGTCTGAAGCCAAATCAGTAAATTAGCGTTATTTCCTGCACCGGCTCCTTGACCTACATACTGGTGCAGGTGTTTCACGTCGACATGGTGCTGCAGAAGCACAACCTGTAGTTTCTGTTTCATCTTTACTCTCAAAAACGAGCAGCTATTCTTCCCTAATCCATTAAGGGGTGGCAAACTACAATGGACCATCACAGGCGGTGAGACGCGATGCCTCGGTACACACGCTCGCTTTCCATGTTTGAGAGTCTGAGTCTCGAACTCGAGCAAACAAGCAGCCTCCCTCTGTCTCCATCAAGGCCTCAGCTGGCGGAGAGGAGCCAGAGCAGCTTGTGTGAGCGCCAGCTGAAGCCCACTCGTCTGTTCCTGTGCCAGTTTTGGCGAGGTCAGCAACCCAGGACTGCTGCTGCCCCGGCGCTGGCTTGGCCTGTGCTGAACAGGCCCTTTATGTAATCAAACCTCTGGCAGGCGTACTCCCCACTAGTCCCTGGATGGATGGATAGATGGATGGATGGAGGGAGGGATGGATGGATGGCAGGTGAAGTTTGCTTTTCAAAACAGCACTTCTTTGTCTCCATTGTCTCAATATTCAATCACAAAAACACAACTTTAGGAAGTTATGGGCAGCTTTTAGTTTTGTTGAGTACAGTAATTAACAATTCAATAGCTTGGATGTAAATCTACACCTCTGCCTCATTTATTATGCAGGACTTCATTTCAGGCCCATCACACCTCTGCCCCCACAGCTATACTGAGGCTCCTCTCTCCTTCTCTCTCTCTCTCTCCATCTCTCTGCGCAGTTTGGAAGTTCTGAGATTGGAATGATCTAGTCAGACCTGTCAGGTCAGCAAGTTCTACTTTCCTATTTATCTTCTGCTTCCATTCATATTGAATTCAGATTAAATGCTCCACCAAATCTGGGCTTTATCTGTCTCGGTTTGGTTTATTTAGGGATTCACTGTCAGGATTTCACCACAGCACAGCTTTCAGCGTTGCCTTAACAAAAGCTCTGCTTCCACACACAGCAGCTTTTACATTTGCCTCAAACACATCACCATCCTGAAATTCCCATGCACTTATGGTGAGTTCAAGTTTAGTCACCTTTGACCCCTGTGATTCCAGCATTTTTTGGTAGCTGTACCATAAACAACTGTCTCTAGTACTTGCATCTGGACAGAGGCAGGTGGTTTTGAATCTCCGGTTTCTACCATTCTGGTGCTTCAGATGTTCACTAGGATTCTAGTTTTATTTGATATTGTGGATGATAAAATTATATTTGAGAGCATTTCTGTAACGTTCAAAAAATTGGGTCACATTTAATTGCAATCGAGACAAGAAGGAAGCACTGCGCTGCTGGCGAGACTCCTGCTGGGGATCATTTAGTTCTATTGTGAATTTGCAATCGTCTGTCAGAGGCAGCTGCAAAATAGCACCAACTTAGACTTTGAGCCACTAACTCATTTGTTTTTGGTGCACCTCTTACATGTTTTCTGTTTTTTTTAACAAGGTTAAATAGATATTTAAACAGATAAAGCGTAGAACCCTCCAACAGGTCCTTCTTGGCTGACCCTTTTAAGTTGTTCTAATCTTTCATCTACAGATCTGAGTTTATTTCCAGCGGTACCTCTGCATCCCGCCAGTCACAACAAACAACTCAGCACGAGAAACCCTCCAGACTCGCTCCCTCTGCACCTTTTCTTCTGTTTTTCTGTCCAGTATGCGAATCATGCCCCAAGGCCCTTATATAAAGGCTTCTTGTAGTGTGCCAGAGCTAAGAATGGAGCAGTGGCTGAGGATGCTGCAGAGATCAGAGTTTTGACCCGAGGAATAATCTCCAGCAGCCTCGAGAGAGATCTATTCAGTTGGGACGTGAGCGGCTGTGCTGGAAAGTTGTGATAACGATCTGAGGTCTCCCAAATATCCTGAGTTGGAGACAGAGCTAACCCTTCAGGCTTGGGGTTAAAATGAAACCCAAGCTTCTCCGCTGCAAATGTACACATGGATTCATTCTGTCAACAATTAAAGCACTAATACTAATAACCTTTTCTTTCTTTCTGGAGAGCCAGAATAATACCATACTTTTAACTGTGAGCCAGAAGCTGCTACGTTTGTTTTTTTGTTGGGTTTTTTTTTTGCTTGTTTGGGTTTTTTTTAGCATTTGCGCGAGAAAGGATTGTGAAAGCTTGCCTGCGTGGCACAGTTTCAAAAGCCTTGGATGGCTTTGGCAGCAGAGAAAACTGCCTCTGTGTGTCTGTAACCAGGCAGGAACTGGTAAAAACAAAGGCCCCGGCTGACTTTCCTTCTTTTGCAGGTGCAGTTCCCCCCCCACCAGGTTTGAGGCAGGACTTTGAGTGCACCATACAGATGGAGCCAGATTTTATTGCATTCCTCCCTGGACTGCATCGGTGAGTGGACCCCCACCGAAGCCTGGTGCATCCTCTCCTCCCTGTCCCAACCTTGTTTACCTCCACTCTCTCCTCCGTCTTTGTACCTCCTCTCCTGCAGGCTCACTGCCCCCCACCTATTTTAGCTCCCTCCTGCTCCCAGACCAGCACGACTGTACAGACAACAGCCCTGTTGTGATCGATGAGCAGCGTCTGATGCAGTCCCCGACGCTGAGACAAACACACAAAGCCGGGCTGCTCGGCTCTCTCTGACACCTAGACCGCCGGGGCTGCAGCCACCATTTAGCAGGTTGAGACTGGGGTGGGGAGGGGGTGAGGAGAAGAAAGACAGACCATAGATTACATCCCAGGATCCCTGAATGCATCTTCTCGTAGCTCTCCATCCCATCACCCCCCCACACACACACACACCTCCCCCCCCCACCTCCTCTTCCTCTGCTCATTTCTATAGAGAGGATGGATTTACCTTCTGTCCAGGATTTCAGGCACTTCCTCATAGGTGAGTCCCGGCCGCAGCTCTTCCTCAGTGAAGGAGAGCCCAGGCCGGCAGAGAGCGGACAGCAAGGCGAGGGAGCAGAGCAGGAATGCGTGTGCAGCCATTGAGACAATGAAAGGAGACTGCCGCTGCCTCAGCTCCACTTCATAATCTGCTCTCCTAGCAGTGCCCGACTCCCCTGACTGGCATCCGCTCTGGCCAATCAGCGGACAGAACAGGGCCGGCGGTCGTGCGTCACACTCCCCTCGTGCGCACCCCCCCCCCTCCCTCTCTGTCATCCTCCCCTCTGCCTCTCTCTCTCCTTCCACACACATCCTCCCACATCCTCTCTTGCACTCTCTGTCTTCTCCTCCGCCTCCTCCTCTCTGCCGTGCACACATAGCTGCAGGCGAGCCCTAACTATAGACAGGCTCATTCTTTTTCATAACATATCTCATCATACATACTCTGCGCTGCTCATCGACAAAACACGTGGACACACACACACACACACACATTCTCACTTCTGTATCCAGAGATTAAGGATCAGAAACAAACACAGACCTGTGGAAAATCACCTGGGAATGTCAAGGTCAGGTTAGGGATGAGGGAAGGAGGATGTTGACACGACTTCACTCGGCTGCAGAAAAACAAAGGGCAGAGCCGTGGCTGCATGACCTAGATCTCCAGCGTGCTGCCACAATAGCAGAATTAATTCACTTGATCTATGTGTTATTGTAAGCTCTGAGAGGGCCTGCAGCCAAGGAAATTGTCCACTGAGGCTGCAAATGGATGACAGGAGCAGCTGAGCAGCCGTGGGATGAGGGTCCAACCCCGACGACCCTGGCAGGCTGATCTTGTTTCCTCCTCGTTATTTGGGCCTCGCGCGTGCATTTCTTTTATTTTCGTATCCCGTGATGGGGTGGTGAGTCTCAGAGCTGAACGCAAAGAGCCGTTATATAAGCAATTGTTGTGACCTACTATGGGGGATATTTGGGTCGATGCATGGCAGCAATTCACACCAAAAGGTTCAAGACAACAGATCCCTGCTCTTGTGTTTCCATCTCAGCATATTTTTGATCAACGCGTAACTGTTTGTGTTCGA
>CAAE01014991.1:272125-298684 GCA_000180735.1 Tetraodon nigroviridis
CCGACCTGAATAGGAAAAGAGAAACAAGTGCCAGTCACACACACTGCGCGCACACACACACAAACACACATTCTAAAGCACAGGTTAGTCATTCAGAGGGGGAAAGTATCTCATACAATCGCGTTTGGGCATACCCCTGCAGAGAGCCTGAGTCAAAATATGGGCCTGAAAAGGCCATGCCAATGAGAGGGAGAAAGCGCTTCTGTGGTACTCGTGGATACTAGAAATGATAGAAATAACACCCCATTTAAGTAATTAATCCCTGTCCCTGCTCCGAACTGCTCCGAAGGCACTACATGTAGGCGATACTGTGTAAAATCCACTTAGACATGGTAGTAACTCATAGCATCTTTTTTTTTTAAATTTATTTATATCTATTTTCAGACTCTCATTGTCTTTGGTCTGGTAAGGACCTTTTCTGTGTTCATTCCAATCATGGCACATTTCAACCCATTTACAGTCACTCAACCTCAGATCACCCCACCACCACGGTTTGCTTTATAGACCTGCAGGTCTGAAGGTTTTTTGATAGACGAAGACAAAATGGTACCAAATCTAAATGTGTAGACCAATAAAAAGTCTATCAAACAATTTCAGACCCAATTAAATTGCTGAGGATAACTGGTTGATGAGAAATTGAGCATCTGCAAAATGTTTCGGGCTCTCCTCCATAATTTCCCCTTTATCAAATATCGCTGGGAGCTGCCTTTGGAACCTGTGCTTGAAGGCAGCTCCTTCTCCTCCTAAAGCCTATAACAGAAGACAGGTGGACTTCTTTCCACGTTTCTTGGCCTGCAGCGCTGCCCTTGTCGCCATCTCAAAGACTTCCCTCACACCATCTTTGGTTTTTGCAGAACACTCTTGGTAGCCAGATGCACTGATGCGACTGGCCATCTCTTTGCCATCCTCATATTTCACTGGTTCCTGCAGACACATTCATAATTGAGATCTGGATTAAACGACGCTTTCAAGTCACAAAAACACAGAAAGAGTGCTAAAAATTCAAAAAGACCTGTTTCATTTTGGCCAGCTCTCGTCTGGTGTGCTCATCATTGCGCAGGTCCTTTTTATTACCCACCAGGATGATTGGAACATTCGGACAGAAGTGTTTAACTTCAGGCGTCCACTTCTCAGGAATATTCTCTACAAGTTCAACAGGGGTTGGGTGGAGTTATTAGCAACATAAATAAATAAGAAGGCGGCTAAAAACAATGTTTAAACTGAAGAAAAGAAAAACACCGTTACCTAAACTGTCAGGGCTGTCTACGGAAAAACACATGAGGATAACATCCGTGTCAGGATAGGAGAGAGGCCTCAGTCTGTCATAGTCCTCCTGACCAGCTGTGTCCCAAAGTGCTAACTCCACCTTGAAAGAGATAAACAAAAATGAACAACCAATAAAAAACACAAACTGTGACACCAAATTTTACTTTAATAATACTATATTGCGATGTTTTCTGCTTGTATCTTTAGTCATTGAATGAGATCAATGATCTAATTGCCACATCAGCTCTGAGTCTTTCCTTCCTGGTGACTTCTCTCACTGCCTTTTGCTTATTGCACCAATACTGTTTAACAAAATCACACCTCAGTAAAACACTTGCCACACCATGACCTTCCTGCTTTAATGCAGGCTAGCAAATACATCGAAGAAAACATTGATAAATGACAGACAAGACATTCTAATGAAACAATTATTTACTCTACTTTTTCAGATTCTTCTGGTTTTCATAAATGAAAATCCATTTACTAAAGACTTCAAGCTAATAATCCTAAAAAGAGCATTTTGCTGTGACTTTAGACTCCCCAGACTATGTTTTTATAGCTATTTATAAACGTCTTACCTGTTTGCCATCTACTTCAATGTCTGCTACATAGTTCTCAAACACGGTGGGGACGTAGACCTCTGGGAACTGGTCCTTACTGAAGACGATGAGCAGGCAGGTCTTCCCACAGGCACCATCTCCGACTATCACCAGCTTCTTCCTGATAGCAGCCATCTGGAAAAATAAGTTCAAGTTAGAACGTCAGATAGGTTCAGCAGATGTCAGCACTATCTATGAGCGATCCACAACCCTTCCACCAGACACAAATCCGTACTGTGACTTTTAACGTTTCGCGTTTGCTGTGTTAGTAAAAGAGTTTCACTTATTTTGATTTTAAACGACAAGGTAAAAGATAGAAACGCGTTACTGAGAATAGCAGTTCGTCAACATGCATTATGATTTTTGATTATGACGCCTTAATGAAAAGCAAAGACATATATAAAGCAAAACGACTTGGGTAAAGAAGGAGCCTCAGAGGTAAAGGGTGTAAACAGAAAACATTTCCGTGCTGTGCTCTCATTACTGCTGAAAGGCTGTGCAATGTAGTCTGGGCCTGTCAAACCAGCTAACCTTAGTTAGCAACAGCGCTAACGCTGCCTCTCCTAGTTTTGACAGCTGCCACTTGGTTTTTTTTCCACCACAAAATTAAATCTACAAACTTCGTCGCTTTACCGTGACACTCACGCGGAGAATATGAGAATTGGTTTACAGTTTAATAGCTATTGCTGAAAAAATAATTACCGCTTGGTGTTTCTGTGTCCGCCTTTCTCCTCTTCCTGACCGACTAGAAAACTCCGCCTACCTTCCATGCGCATGCGCACAAAAACGGTTCTGTTTTTTGCGTGCCCACGCTTCTTGGGATAGATGTCTGCACAGTAGCCCGAATACTGGCTATAAAACAACAAATTCCTAAAGTATTAATAGCAAAAAAGTACACTTGAATGTGCATTTGCATGCAATAATTGCATTTACGGTATTAGAATGGTTGGAATGATTCAAAGTCGCAGTATTTTAAGATTAATAGTATTAAGGTCATATACTGCAATTACTGTACATATCACAACTACTGGTGCCGCATCACTACAACTACAGCTACTAAAATAACAGTGATACAGTTTTTATTGTTTTTTTTTTCAGGAACATCTTATATTAATATTAACATTGTATATTTTGTTGTACAATTTAATCAGTTCTTTCTACTTTAAGAAGAGAATTTGCTCTATATCACATGTAAGTGAATCATTGAATGTTGCCAATGTTTTCTTCCATAAATTAAGAGCCCAGCAAGCCCACTGCCACTCTTATTTTTATAAGTCCGGGGCCAAAATCCTTTCCAAGTCCCATTAAATTGAGCATCACTTCACAGAGTTCATTCAAGCACTATGAGAAAGTCATAGAGCTCAGCGTTACAGCACTGCTGCAACTAGAATATTGAATATATTTTTATACTGTTCAGGCACAAGTCTCACCTGGAGTCATTGTAGAGGCACCAACCATTTTCATCCAAACAGCAGGCTGTGTAATGGCCCATGTTTACAGTTCCAACATGGTTGCAAATTGCGTATAAATTATACAGAACTGGGCCTGCGGGAGCATATAATGATGATGAATGAATAACTTGAACATAATAGTTCACATGTAGCAGATTCCCCTCTTTTTTTTTAATGAATGACTAACCTTTTAGAATGTGCTCATGTTGGTATCATGACTCAGTTATAGCAGCTCTATAACTGCCTGTATATGTCTTTACGTTACAGCATGTCAAATAATCTTTACATTACAGCATGTCAAATAATGGAAATAATGGAAAAAAATGAGTTTGTCCTAAATATTAATATAAAATGCCTTAAATATTCCCCTATTTTATGACTATGGCTGTTCTGCTGATTAAGCCATGGTAATTATGTGTTCCTGTAGTCTCTGGGTCTAAAAACAAATGATCTACACCAACAAATTAATGTATATAATGAGTGTAATGAACAAGTGCATCACAAATGGATTATAAAAGATGATATTTGAAATGACACAGTTAAAACAACAGTCAGATTTGTTACCATAGTCGACAGGTCCATATGGTCCAAGGTCCAGGTTAGTGAGCGGGAAGGAAACGTAAACGGTGCTTTTACTAATTGACCACCGTGACGTCGTGAAACGGTTCAAGTCTGAAGAAGATTGCTAAGAATTGTCATAATAGCCCTGCGCAAACACAGCCAGTGCACTAGTAAACACGCATCATTATCAAGGATACGGATCACAATCACCTGGGGAAACCTCTGGATGGAGAGCCGTTTGGTGCACGCTGTATGCCGGGTACATCGCTCACACATCTGAAAGACACCGTCACGTTAAAAAATGTGCACACGGGAACTACAAACTGTATGAAATTTAAATACGGGAAAAGATAAGATCAGTCTCAAGCTGTGGAGTTGTTTCTGGGTGAACGGATAAACAGATGGATGGGTGGACGTACTGGTGAGTTCTCCTTGTCCAGTTTCTCCTCTTGAGAGAAGAGGTCCAGGCAGTCCTTCAGCGTGACGTCCCTCCCAGAGCTCCTCTTGGGAATGGGCAGGGACAGATCGCAGAACACGTCAAAAGTGTTGGAGTGGTGTGAGCACACGGAGCAGTGCAGAGAGCTGCGCAGCTGTCCTGAGAACAGATCTGTGGGAGGAAAAACAACAGAGCTGTAGGACACTTAACCACACCGATGGAACCAAGCCCAGGCCCCTTCCTCACCCACTATTCTGCTGTCATCTCTCTCCAGATGCTTTTTCCACATGACAGCTGCCTCCTCTGAAATCCTACGGGGGGAAATGACAACTTAAGTGAGAATGATTCGTGAGTTTATTACAGCGAATGAAAAACACTTTTAGGCTCCACCTAAATCTGGCATAAATTTGTTCATGCTCCTTCACAGGGCGGCGAACGTAGGGCCTGCGGTTGATCTCCACGTGCAGCTTGTCCAGTAAGAACCTGAGGAACTCCTGCGCATCCTGCTGACTGGGAAAAACAAAGTTTTATGCCATATGTATTAGACAAGTTGTCTTTCTGTTATAGTAAAAAAACCATTTTTATTTGCACAAATTGTGTTTCAAAGTTCTATTTTAATAAAAGACTTGAGCAATAGTGTGCTGTCTGTTCCAAAGCTCTTCCCACCTGTAACCACTGAAGTATGGCACCGCTTCTTTGAAAACACTGTAAAGCTGACGTGGATTTATGGCAGATTCCACCTCATTTTCGTCCCAGAGGCCTGTCAGCACCTGAGAGAAAGCTGGTGCAGGATGATAAGTAGCCATGGAGTGTAGGAGGAAGAGGGTTGAAGAATGAAGAGTGAAAAAAGGGTACAAACACAGAGGCCAAAATAAAAAGAAGGATGCAGGAGAGGAGCAGAGACCAGGACTGTACCTTCTGTCAGCTTTGCGTCCTGATTAGCAAACTTCTCCTGCCTGTATCGCTTCAGGAGGCAGTAGTCGCGCAGGCCACGGGTGTGAGACAAACACTGCACTATTGCATTCAGAAAACACTGAGAGGAAGACAAACGAGGATGAAACAGGCACGTGGATGCAGAAGAAGACTTCCAGCCCGCTGGGACAAACTCACCGTGTTTCCTATGTTCCGGAGGCCGATTCTTCCGCTTCCCAGGATTAGCTGCTCCTTCTGCAAAACCAAGGAAACCGAAAGCGGACAACTGACTTAACTTTTTTCCATCTTTCTGCAACGTAATAGCATCCTCATGTTATTATCATCCCTGCATCAGCCATTTACATGCAGAAACAACAACCTCGTGCACGATAAACAGGCGATGCAGGTTTGACAAAATGAGAGGAATGGCTAAAACAACCTCAGCGGGTCAGAAGAAGAAATATCACCCATCATAACCACAAACTGCAGTATCTTAAGACACACACACAGCTCTCTGCATGCCCCACAGTCTGACACCTGCATGCCCTCCCAATGTCACTACTGTGTGTGTGTGTGTGTATTGTGTTGGTGGGACAGATTTAGACTTCTTATCCCATTAACATAACAAGAGAGGCTAAAAGCAGGTCAGCATCAACCTTTTCATCCTATTAGAGGCGAAGGAGTGCTGACAGGTGCTGAAACACGTGGGTGGACACTCCCTGTTAGATCATGCTTCTGTTGGGTGGGTTTTACCTCAACCAGACCCTCGAACTTTATCACAGATGGGTGTAAAATGAAAGATTCACACCTCGTTGTCAGCCACTAGGAGCAGGCCCATCAGAGAGGTGTAGAGGACGGACTGGGAGATGTCGGCCGTCTCTCCCTGCAGACCCTTCTGGGAGACGAGGGTCCGACAGAGGGCCTCGCAGGAGCCCTCCGCGTTAGCGCCGCCGGCTCCGGGCATTCTGCCTGAGTATGAGCGTCTGCCAGCACGGACAGAACTGCAAGCTGGGTTAAGAAGGCAGATTTCTTCACATGAAGGGTCAAACGCGATGAAAAAGAGGAGGAAAACCAAAGAGTCCAGTTTTCAGGAAGATAGCAGAAAAAAATCACGCTTGAAGAAAAAAGAAAGGTGTTTGGGAATCCTTTTCTTGTTCTTCTCCTGACTTGAGGACTTTTCTCTATCTACAAAGACACAGGGACAGATCAAACTTCAGCAGCACAAATTTATCCTACATGAACCATTGAAAACGGGCACAAACGGAACGTCTCGACTCACCTGATCATCGGTCCTCATTGGGTCACCCTATCTGTGGACAAACTGTCCCAACCAAACTGTCCCCATCACCTGCTGAGCTGTTAAAAATGCATAACGGGACATCTAGTGTTTCACTGCGAGCCTGTAGCCGAGAACTGAAAGTCTACCTCAGTCATCAGGGTCAGAGGGAGGAAGAGAGGGAGGGAGGGAGGGAGGGAGGGAGAGAGGGAGAGAAGGAGAGAGGGAGAGAGGGAGGGGATAATCATCACTAATCTTTTCTTTATGAAGCTTGTCGGCTATACTTGGACCAGTCTGTGTCTCCTTGGCCACGTACACATCCACAAACTTTTCCAGTTTCAGTTTATTTAAAAAAACAAAACAAAAAAAAACAGACATCCACAGCTTTCAGTCAACTACAACAACACAATTTAAATGCATCAAAAGAATAAATCCCCCAAGTGTCCAAGATTAAGAAAAAAAACCCCATCTTTTGCACTTTTCTGAGCATGGCTGTACACCTCCGGCGATCAGTCCTGCAGTCAGCGACTAGCCTGCTCCACCATGTCTGAGCTGGAGCCCAGGCTGAGCTCGGCCATGTGATACAAGGCGGGATCGGGGTGAAGCGGGAGGCGGGATTGGCTGGTCTGGGCCATCTTATCCCGGGATTGGACAATAGCCTGGCGCAGACAGGTGATCCACTGCTGCTTGCTGAAGGAGTCGTTGGCCTGCAGGCTGTATGGGTGAGCTTTGGAGCGTCCCCTGCTGCTCACACGGAAACAGTTTTTTACTGGAGGAAAAAAAAACAAAGAAGAAACTTAGAAAGACTCTAAACAAATGAACCGTAATAACACCGGCTTGTGCAGTGCGATGGTGTCCGCTGGGCAGCATTGGTGTGTTACCTTTATCGTTTCCTCCCGTGAAAGCTCCTCTGAAGGTTCCTCCCCCACCAGCCTCCCCATCTGGGATCTCCTCCAGATTTATTAAGGCATTTGGGAGAGGCTGCCGGTAGACGTTGAACACCTGACCCCCATCCCTGTCCTCCACCGGTCGGCTCAGGACCAGTGCCAGCTCGAAGAGGAAGACGTGCAGCCGCTGAAAGCATCAATTACCGTCTCATGAGGATAGTTTCCAGAAATGATGTTTTGTTTTAAATTCACATTTCGACCCATTTTTAAGGGCCAAAGTCTGTTTGATTGCTTTTCCAACCTTATCAGCGATTAAATAATCAAGGGGGCCAGCAGGGCTCACCTGTCCCTTGCTGCTCTTGAGCTCTCCGTGGCAGTAGAGGAAGCGTGACTGCTGGATCTCAGGGAGCCTCTGACTGTCCTCCAGGTAGCTGAGGCCGCGCCTGTAAAACTGACACTCCGCCTCTCCCGTCTTCTTGTTGACCTCTGCCACGATGCTCTGGATCAGCTCCAGCTGTGCAGAGACAGACATCACCATGAAGGAAGAAAGAAAGGAAAAAAAGGCCCTTCTAGAAGAGAATATGGCGCAGTGTGAGCTCACAGCATCGGGCAGCGTGTCCTCATCCGGGTGGTCCGGCGGCGTGCACTTCTGGATCTCTTTTAACAACAGCGGGTATTTGACCAGACGACTCCGTGGGAGATCCAGGAAGTTCCACAGGTCCAGTTTCCTGCTGAAGGACGACTCCTGACAGAGGCGCAGAAAGTGCTCCACCCTTTTCTCGTTTTTCTTCTGGTCCAGCAGGGCTTTGGCCCCCACCTGGTTGCAGCAGTACGTGACGTAGGCCTCCAGGCAGGGGAACTGCAGCCACGAGCCGACCGAAACGTTGAGAGCAGAGAGAAATGAGCCTGGATTAGAGGGAGTGGGGACATTTGTTTTCTTTTTTTTGTTCGTTTCCTTCCAGGTTTTACTCACCCAGTTCGAATCAGGGTGGGCCCCACCTCTCCCACCGTCTTCTCAGATCCTCTCAGCCGCTCCAGACGACTGAGGAGGTCTGACATGAAGCAAAACCAGAAAAGTTGAAATCTCAGAAACAGTAGAAGTATAAACCATAGCATCAAAATCTGCACTCAAGTGTCTAACAGGAGATTTTCCTGTGTTGTGACACTTCCTGTTCTAATCGGTCAGAGTTCAAACTTGAACCGTGACAGCAATAATACACTCTGAGAAAAATCCGGACCAACGGCTGTGCATCGTGTTTAACATATTATTGCCATAAGGGTTTAAATCTGTATCACCAGTCTAAATACTGCAATAACAGTCTGCTCAGATTAGCATGTGTGCAGCTTGGAAAGAGTTTGGTTTCATTCAGAACATCTAGAGAAAATTATTTTCCACCAAACTGATAAAAACAAAACAAAAAAAAAATTCCAGGAAACCATGTGTGGAGGTTTAAAACCACTGGTTTAAACAGAAAGAGAGAGAGAGAGAGAGAGAGAGAAAGAGAGGGAAAGAGAGAGAGAGAGAAAGAGAGGGAAAGAGAGAGAGAGAGAGAGAGAGAGAGAGAGAGAGAGAGAGAGAGAGAGAGAGTTCACCTTGATGGAGAGGGATGAGAGAGTCGAGGGTACCAAAGATCTGGCCGAGCTCGCTCTCTGTCAGGATGTCCAGCTTCAGCATGGGCTCATAGTACACCTGGCAGCACAGGTACAAGCGATTGAGAAACGCCCCCGGAAACGGAGGAATCCACCTCTGGTGGAGGTCGGAGCAGCTCTGGGTGCGGGAGGTACCTTTTTGACCAGACTGAGGTCGTCGATGAGCTGCCTCTCCCCCTCAGTGAGCTCGTAGATTACCTGTCCACAAGTTGCAACGGATGTTTTATCCCCATCGAGTGCATGCATGCAAACAAGCCCTTTCAAGCGTAGAGAAGTGCACGGACAGCTTCGACAGATGACTGCTCAACAAAGGAAGTGGCGCTTGTGCCAGCGCACATCCTCTTTCGTAATCTCGGTGTTGATCGATTTCCCAGAATTAAAGAGAAAGGTCACGTCATCCTCCACCTCAGGCTTGCGGGATGACCGACTGACCTAGTAACATCATCGCCATGGCTACCGATCAGATCAGTGCAGACCACCCACTCACCTCCTGCCGTTTGATCTCCTTCACAGTGAGGTCGTGGCTCTCCACGGTGTCGCTCCAGCACTGGCTGTTCCGCCGGCGAGGAAAAGACGAGGCCTTGGGGCGCTGGCGTAGGTGGGCTGGGGGCAAAGGTCGCGCCTCGCTGCGAAAACTGATGGAGCGCTGCGAGTGAGAACAGAGCGACTGAGCACGTGCGAGCTGAGAGCGCCACCAGAGGTGGGGCGGGCGAGGTGGGCAAGGTTACCGAAATGGACTGTCCAATACGCTTCAGGGCGGGGGTCTTGACCGGCGTTATGACACCGGTGAGGCTCGCCACGGGTTTAACCCTTTTATTGCTGGGCTCCTAATATTTAAATAACAACAGACAAAAAGTCATTGACAGCAAAAAAAGGTCTGTCCCGGGGATGTAAAAGCACCATCTCACCTCTGAGTCCTTCATGAGGTCTGACATTATTCCCCTTTCGTCCTCCTCCTCCTCGTCATCCTGGCGATGCGGAGCGGGAGATAGAACACCGAAAGGGTTAAAAGAGAGAGAGAGATACAGAGAGGTGAGATGGGTTATGCTGCAGCTCTCATTTCCTGTGAGAAACTTTCAAAGAGGAAGAAGTTTGAAACTGAGCTGTAGTAAAAAAGAAAAGAGCCTCATTGTGGTGAACCATCAGCTGTGCCTTCAGCAGAACCAGAGTGAGATTCATATAAAGACCAGCACTTTACACATCTTTATCACAGAGGACACACAGCACAACCAAAACGAGCCTGAACTGAAATCATTTATGTATCTATAGTCATAGAGCTTTAATCACGCATCAACTATGCACGGTTTTAGGATTTAAAGACCAAAAGCTGATTAACTTCCGTTAGAATTAAATGGTTCCTGTGTTCATACCTCAATGATTCTGATGACAGGCTCTGGACCAGGATCTTGTTTTCTCTTCTTCTATAAGCAAAATTTATGTAAAAATAAGTTTTTCAGTTTTTAAAGGGTCTCAGATGAGACGAGGAGTTAGAATATGCCGACTTACCCCAGCATGGTCACCGTGGGCAGATTGTGTCTCACCTGGCCCTGTAGACCTACAGAAGGTCGCAACTTTATCACTACAGCCAGATTTATTTGAAGTCTTCACGCACAGAATTTAAAAGGTTTCCTACCAGGAAGTCATCAGGTCGCCATTCTCCTCCACTTCCATCTTTGATTCTAGTGCATCTCCAAAGCATCCAAGTGTAATAACCGTTTTTACCGAATAACCAGAGCAGGTTGTTTTTAAACGTCAAAAAAGGAGCAGCTTGCAGGGAGCCTCGGTGCAGCGCTTCCTCCTCACTTTCTTCCTCATCTGACACTCGACCACATCCTTTCAAAGTTGCATTTTCATGTATCCGCTGAGAGGAGGGTTTTAACTGACACTTTAGTTACAAGACTTGCCAGACTTTCTGCACTATGAAGAACAAACGAGTCAATCTATCAGGACCCAGGAAAGTAAAACACACTCATTGCTCACAAGGAGCCGATTCAGCCTTTAATATCTTTTATTCTTGTGAAAGTTAGACACAGAACAAAGAGCATAAGTAAGTTATTCACAAAAGCAAATAACCACAGACACCATCAGACTTGTTTTTACACGTTTATTCACTAAATCACACTAAGTGCTGCCATTCTGATTATTCCAGCCGGGAGAAGATGTCGACTCGGGTTTAAGGTGTCTTCAGGTGCTTCTACAGATTCAGTTTGGAGGTCTGACTATAAACTGTCACGTGAGTATTTTCTTGGCTGTACCATTTTTAAATCACTGAAGTCCATCTTTAAAAAAGAAAAAGGGTCCATAGAACAGGGGTCTGATGAGGGAAAGGAGCAAATTAAAAAAAAAAAAAAAAACAGTGATGGAGGACCGTTTGGAAACTTTGAATGCTTAGTAAGACTAAGCATGAGTCAGAGGGAGACTAGCTGTGTCACGGAGTGGCTAGAAAACACCAAGCGTTAACGTCAGTCAGAAATCCAGTACACATGCTCCTTTCCTGCCATCACATCCCTGTTCCCACAGGACCAACTGGGAACCCTAACACACAAAGTATCCATATATCATCTTACTGGGACTATGTACAGTCAGGCACAGGTTTACACAAAAACACAGGCCTAAAAGAATCCAGTAGAGCTGACCTGGATCAACTCACCCACCCCACACCTCCTTACGCAGAATGCCCACCCCGCTCTTCCCACCCCTGGCGGCTCCCCCCTTCCTCCAGTGGGAGGTTTCCTTGCGGAGGCTCAGCGGATGGTGTATCTGACGTAGGGAACTTCCACATCCTCGTCTGACAGGTCGTTACAGCAGAGCTCGAACACCAGTGCTTTCACGTGCTTGCCCAGCTTCTTTTTGGACACCTTCGTCACAATCTCGGTCATCCTGTCAGCATGCAGAGAAACACTTCAGGAACAATGAAGGGTGCTTAAAAAAAAAAAGGAATATTAATGATCCTCACGGCAGATCGAGCCTCTCCTTGAGCTTGGCAGCTGGCATGAAGAATGAATAAAGCATGGAGACTCCCTGAGACAGCATGGTGATCTCCAACTTGTGTTCATTCTGAAGCAATCATAATAATAATTAAAAAAGGGGTTTACGGTAAAAGAATCCAAAACCTGTCACGCCGCATTGTGGGAAGGTGTTGACACATACTTTAAAGTGGTCCAGGAACTGTCGGAGTGTCATCTCCTCCCCACTTGGCTGCAACCCCGTGACTTCAAACCGATCCCACAACGTCCAGTCGATTTCATAGTACTGTGACAAAGATTAAAAAGCAATTAACCCAGTTCTATCATTTCTAAGCAACTGACTTAAAGGTTTTTTTAAAAATGATTTAACGGCAACAGATATCTCCTCAGCACACACTGAAAACGTCAGCGTGAGAAGCTGAGCTGAACTCACATGCACCCAGGCAGACAAAGCCTGTCTGGTGCATCAGTATTAGCATGGCTGCATCGTCACTGGAGATAAACAAACCATTTCTACTCTGAAAACATGTCACTTCTGACCAAGGCATCAAACCAGTAGGTACACACGCTGCGGTAGACCAGCAGCTGCCCACCTTGTGTTTGGGAGCAGCAATTGGTTCAGAGAAGGCAAAGAAAGGAAGGGCCAGGTTCATGAAACCGTTCTTGTACGACTCCAGCTTCTTCTGTCCTTGGACTATTTTGAAGAGCTCCAGACACACCAGGCCCACTACAGCAGCTGTCGTAGTGGCGATGGCTGGAATGATCTTGCCAGCTATCAGTTTGCTCTGGGTGATAAAAGGTAACATTAGGAAAAGAGCAGGAGTAAAGCAAGAAATCAGATTTGAGAGGAGTAACCACGGGGTTTTAGTCCCACCTTGTGCCTGTCTGTAGGAGGAATGTCATAGTTTTCTGCTCTCAAGTTAGATGCTGCTACAATAAAGTCCATGTGGAAGTTTGTATCATCGTCCTGTTAAAAACAAATGACAGTCACATAAATGGGAACTGTGTGAAAAGAGAAGCCAAAGTAGGCAAAAAAAAGGATTCTATAAGTTTATGAACCTTCTCAAACTCAATGGCACAGAGTTTAAACTGGGAGGACTCTGGGGAAGGTAGCTGGGTCTTCAGCTCCTCAAGTCTGGAGTCATCTGTGACCGAAACAGCTATTAAAATTCACATGGTTTTTGTTAACTGGTACAAAGCTCAACTTCAGCATTCCCCCATCTTACCAACAGAGGAATTGCTGTTCTGCAGCTCCTGATCAGACACGTGGATTTTGACCCCTGAACGAGGGGTAAAGACTGGAACCTTGACATCTTGTAAAATCTTGATTACGCCGGCTCGATCTGTGCTGCCTTGCACGCCAAACGTCTGAGCAAAGAGGTTGGCAGCTGCCACAACATAATCCATGTGCAGCTCCTGCGAGAGAACCAAATCAAAAAAGTAAGCACTTTCTTTAAAAGCTCAAATATCGCAGCAAACGGATTTAAGTACACATGGCAAAAATGCTTACATTACTCGTGCTAAATTCTAGAGGGTGAGGACATCTCTTTGGGCCAGACCAGAAGGGGGCGCCAGAGCTAGTAAGCTAAAAGAAAGGGGGGAAAAAAGCATTACAGATGCAATATAACAGGTGCTGAATCGATTTATTAATCTATTGTGTTAATTTAAATAAAACGGAAGTCCTTGAATTATAATAGTTTCACAAAAAAGATTGTGTCTGGAAGTTAAGAGTTACACGATAAACCAAAAAAGAAAACTGGACCCAACAAGTTTCAGGCGATCAGTAATCACAGATTCTTTAGCTTTAGTAATAAGAGAACAAAAAGTACACATTCATCAGGGAACCAGGAAGCATTAAAACATGTTAATGACTCCGCAGTAAGCGCAGCAGGTACCTGATCTGGGGGGAAGTTGTGTAGCAGCTGACGAATGTTATTGTTGTACTGGCACTGCCAGTGGTTGCGAGCCCAGGCGACACAGTCAGCCCAGCTATGGGGACAGTCTGTGACCAGACTCTTGTAAACTGCCTCCAGCACCTCAACAGGCTGAGCTCCAGGAAGTTTCAGAGTGCGTTCCATGAACTTTGGGTCCCTGCGGCGATAGAGAACAAACTCCTTATAACACATCAATAAAGAAACATCCTGAGCTCATAAATGTGAATATTTTGGGTTGTCATTTGTTACCTCAGAGTAAACGGATCTCATTGCAAATGCAGTTAAGTGTTTTACTTACGTGAGATACTGCATGGCATTCTCCGGTGGTTGTTTGAACAGTCCTTCGAACTCATCACGAGCCCACTAAAAGAAAAAGCAAACCACTGCTTTAAGATCTTTTACACGCGACAATCAACACAGAAATGCTTAAGAGTTGCAGTGACTCTTTTAGCTCTAAAGAAATGCTCTTGTGATGTTAAAAATTTGCCTAAAAAGTCCAGAAAGGACCAGTACTGCAGGTGGTGCTCGGGAGTGTTGACTGACCTGCAGTGTATGTTCAATGGCATTGGGAAAGTTCTTGAGGGTACAGATGGGGATGGACTTTTCAGGTGGGTCTTGACTGGAGCTATAAGACTCCGTGAGGAAGGGGATCACAACCTGGACATTGCCTTTAGTGCCAAGAGTACCAGACTCCAATAATGGTTTGCGGTAATACACACATCTCCGATCCATGTACATACCTGCACAGACAAGCGGAAGACACACCGAAGACATGTTTATTTTAGGCTTTTGAATGGGAAACACATTTGGACAATGTTCTGACAAAGTTCTGTTGCTCTTACGTGCATCAACATTGTCAAGTGCATTAGTGACTCCGTCCAGGCTTTCAAAGAAGTCGTCGTTGTAGATCCTCTCCGTGTCGGGACCCACCCTGTTCTGGTGAGCGGTTATCTTGAGGGCAGGATTCATCTGCTTTACAGCCATAGCTGCGGTGTCGCTTTTCATTTTCTGTTATCACACAAAAGATTCAAGCTATTCCTGGCATCTTACATCAAAATACAACATGGTCACCAGAAATAGAAAAATACAGAAATAAAGTATGCCTTTTTTTTTAAGATCAGCAGGAAAAAAAACGAGGTTTTAGACCTGCAGGCATCCTGTTTCCCATGTTAGTATTACAGTACAGGACACAAACATTCAGTGACAAACAGGAGCTTAAAACACAAAAATTAAGAGTAATTGCTTCATGCACAGCTTTGAGCTTACTTCATATTTGCAGACGCGATTAAAGCTCATACTGACCGTCACATCTGATGGTCTGAAGAGAAACTGTCGGTTGAGGTTTGACTTTTCTATAGTGTCCATGTCTGTCACAATAACTTCTCCCTCCCCAGCTGCCAGGCCAATCATGGCAAAGTTTTTCATCAACTCGCAGCCGATGGCACCAGCCCCAACCTGAAAAATCGTGACACTTCTGTTGTTGAGTCAAGCACTTGAGTGAAAAGTATAATCAGTCATTGCTAGAGTTTTTAATTGTTCTACTTACCAAGAAGTAGCGCTGTTTGGCCAGCATTTCCTGCACATTTTTGCCAAACACTGCAATCTGACCATCATAACGGCAGTTTCTCTGAAAGAGGAAAAAAGGATTTACCATCCCCTTTGTATATCCAAGTTTAGCAATTGTGTTGACAGAGGAACTCACAGGAGCGCACTCTTCCTCTGTGAGCATGAAATCATCTTCTTCTGACAGGCACTCCAAGGCATCAAAATATAACCACTGCTTAATTGGCATAAATTTCCCAGTGCAAGCCTGAAAAGATAAAGAACATTTAAAAACACACAGGAAACATTTACCACACAGCCCCCACCCCACTTTTTACATAAAAGATGACCACTGACCTTCATCACCTCCTGTGCAGCCAAACCTCCAATGAAAGCATTTATGGGTGCCAGGTCGCCAGCACAAACATATGCCAACTTCTTCAAAAGTGCTTCATCCAGCTCTTCCACTTTGGCTGACCCTGTCAGACTGGCATTCACGTCTTTGGCCAGTGCCACAAATTCCTCCCCATCAGCCTGCAACACACACAGCTCAGCATTTTACCAACAGCTGAGCCAATATAGCCACCTTTATAAAGCACTGTTACTGCAGAGCCTCAATCTCAAGGAGAAGTAGGTTTTTTCTGTTGTACTCAATAATCAGCAATGTCATTTTGGGGCCAACCAAATAAATGGCTTACATTTTTATTTTTAAAGGAATACATTCATTTTTTTAACTGTGGTAAATGAAGTGACTGTTAATTTATTCACTTTTTATGATACCATTACTGCAATGACAGCAACAGCATATTTGAATTTACAGGGCAGTTAATGAAATGCGCTGGGTGGCGAATCGTTGCAGCTATAGCTGCTGTAATTAATGTCACATTTTATAATCACTCAACAGCCCAAAATAAGGTTAAAGTGAAGGAATTTACCTGACTCCAAGGTGAAGGAAGATGACCGTGTTTCTTCTGGAAAGCATGGATTGCCTGAAAGCTGACATGCAACTGTGCTGGACGATCGAATTTAGCAAAGTCTGTCATCTGGAATTCTGGCTCGGCCATAGATGAAGAAAATGATTTCTATGTGGGAAGACAAGGAGAATATATCTGAAGAATGTATTTTAATGCTGCAGTTTCAGACAATCAAAGAAAAATATAGAATAATAATGTATTTGTACAGCAGAGATACAAGACAACATTAAATAACAATTTGAAAATACTGGCAATAAACAGTAGCCCCTGTAACTTACAAAACTGATCTTCTTCGGGATCTTTACTTGGGAGACTATACCTCCTCTGACATAATCTGTAAAGCCTGTGGTGTCACAAATGCTGAAGGTGTAAGGGCCTGAAAAGAGGATGAATGTCAACTTAGGACAGTCATGAGCAAATCAACTTAATTTTGTCAAAATCAAAACTTACCCAGAACTTTAATTTCTACTGGCTGGCAGCCATTTAGCTCCAGCATACCCTGAATCTCTGTGAAAGTGACATAATCCCCACTCTCAAAACCATGACGAGCCTCATCCAGACACGTCACAACCCCAGGATTGTCCTGAACAAGACACAACAACAAATTAGTGAGAATACTGGATTCTTATTCTTTATTATAAAAGTATAATTTAATGTGAAAATGCCAGTTTATCTAAAAAAGCAACTAACCTTAGTAATCATAGAAATCATGGCACTTAACGGCTGCTCTCCATTGGTGTCGTACACAATCATCTCCTCACCGAAGTCACAAAAAACCTGGCTGCAAAACAATTGAAGGTGAAATTTAGGCTAATTACTGAGAGGACACACAGATGTACAATAAAGCTAAATTAAGAAGTATGACATACCCAAACAGACCACGTGTATCTGTAACAATCAGCTTTATGCCTTTGCTGTGGCAAAACTCCCCCAGATGCTGCTGCTCATCTAGTGTGGAGTTAGTTAGCACTACTACCTACAATACACAGAAAACACGTTAATTACGTTTACAAATGTTAACAAAGCATGAAAACTCTTATTCAATATTTTGTTGGTCACTGACGGAGCAGGGGGTCAGTTGTACCTGGAACTTGGTCAGGTAGTCCTCGGTGAGGGCTCCGGTGTAAGCTGTCACGGGTACATAGTTGTTGAGCTCAGCTAGACGGGTCTGACTCACTTCTGCTCGGTTTTTTCCCAAATCCTCTTCACGAAGGTAAAACTGAATAGAGAAAAAGATTATAAAAAAGGGAAAACTAGCACAATTTAGGCATTTTTTTCACCTTTCTGGCTGGAGTTTTTCTGATAAAATAAATTGGCTTAAATAAATAAAAAAAAAAATTCAGGAAAAGAGCCCAAATCAACACACAAAGCAGCTACTAATCTTTTTTCATTTAGAAAAGGAGTTCAAACTGACCAGAGAAGACAATATAAGGTTTTTAGGTCTGACGCTGATAAGAATAAACAGTTGCCCAATGATAACCATGTTCTAAAACAGGTACTGGCTCCACTATAATTACAACCTAGACGCCAGCCACTGATAAATCTGGGTCAGTCGATGGTACCTAGGGTGGGGGTGGCTGCAATCCTGTTTTTGGTCAGCAGCAACAACAATAAGCCATAGAACCCAACACTAGATAAAGGAATTTTATACAAAGAACAAATCAAAAATCCAATAATAGACCAGTCATGTCAAACACGAGGAGAAAAAAGTGGGTTTTCAAAAACAGAATTATTTATATTTGTCTTCTGTTTTTACACACCTGAGAAGAGAGATCTTTCCATTCGGCAGCACCCTCGTCGTGTACAGTAACACTTTTAACTCCTCCCAGGATGACATTCTTAGCAATCTCCACTCCGAGACCTTTCATACCAGAAATGAGGACATTGGAGTTCTGCATGCGTTTCATCGCATCGTGGCCCAACACGTAACTACAGGGATAGAAAAACATTAGCATAGGTGCCCTGTGCATAAACCTCAAAACAACTGCCAATATATGTCTTTTTTATGCTAATTGTTCTAATATTCAACTCACAGCTGTCTAGAGTACAGGCCTTCATCAATCTCAGCATCACTGCCATTCTTAGCCATGCCCTAAAGAGAAACAAAAGATCTTCTTAGCACAATATTCCAAGTTTATAAAAATATCACACAGCGTCTGTTTTACGCCTACGTTGGCAGGTGTGTGGGACAGATCAGTTTTGACAGAGTTTGAGGAGGAGCAGTGGGATCCCGTCTTCGTCTCTGTTCCTGACAAGCGACGCTTCTTGGACAGCGGCGAGCTGGACATCTATAGACAGACAATCCGTTAGAGCCGTCACAGTCAAAGACAGACAAATCTGTGTTCACTCACATTTACAAGAGTAATTTTCATTCAAATAGAAAATGTATTTAAAGATTGAACTAAACTCTTTAATAAGACCAATCATTCACTGGGGCGAAACAGGCTGCTATAAATAATTGGAGGTTTTGGTTTCCTAAGGATGAGAGAGCAGACCAAATGGTAGAGAATCTCTGGATGTCAGAGGATTTCTAGTCAAGGGACAGCTGGGCTGGCCACAACCCAAAACACAAATCTGGTAGAAAACCAACTCCCTGGGAAACGCCATGAATAACTGCATTATCTCCCATCCACAGCCAGAATCAATGCAGGCTTGTTTATGTACTTCCATTGTTTATTTTACCAGTTACGAACAGCATTCTTCTACGAAAAGAGCTGAATCATTAAAACTTCACTGCGGTAAAGTGAACAACGCCTCGGCGTCCAGGTGGACAATGACGCCGGGACAATAAAGACAGGGCGATTTTAGGAACAAAGAGATAAACGCAGTATAATAATTAATCCAGACTAATCAAAGTGGAGGTGAAGGCGGCCGTAGAACGGCGAAGTCGTTCCCTATGCAAACGGCAACAATTTCCGCATTCGATGCAGCCAAATCACCGCTGCCCACGACCAGAAAGTGAGCCATTTGTAAAAGCTACTTCAGTTTCGTTCGACAGCGGTCGCTCAAAAAGCCGAATGTGAGTCAGTAATTGAAAAATATAGATATATATTACTTTACTATAGCCCTATTCGAGGTTGTCTAAAGCGAAAGCATCCGGCATGATACAGCATAGCCCAGTTACCGGGTTAGCAGCGGTGCTGTAGCTCCTGTCCACAACTACATGCAGAAACATTAACGATCCCGTTTAAAGGTTCGGAAACGGAGGCTCGAGTGGACGGACCAACCCAGGGGAACGCAGTTAAAGCGGTTACCTGGCTCTAATTAGTTAAGTGATTTGGCGAGGATCCAAAGTCAGAACATTAATAACTTAGAAGCAAGAAAACACAAGTCAGGCAGAGGATCCATTAGCAAGTCGGTCGAGGGAGGCCTGTGTTTCCCAGTCTGCAACAACTTTAGGGAATAGCAGCTCTAACTACTACTCTCTGCCGCCAGACGCCAAAGCAACCGATTCCTTTTGTCAGTTCCTATGTCTGACAAGATAAATCATCTAATTTTAACTCCCAACGAATGCAGACTTGCCAGTGAAAGACAAGCCATTTCACTGGTGCTCCATTGATCTTCCATTTCTTACCAATAATCCTTCTCGGTCCCTTAGCAATGCGAACCCGCTCCGCTCCCGCAGTTTTTAGATATTCGTGATATCGACTGTTGAATATTCGACGAATTGTAGTAAGAAAAAGACGCCGGGCGATTAAGGTGGTCTCCGCAAGGTAGTCGAGTCAATATGTCGTTGTGCCGAGTCTCTATGTAATCGCGTTGCTACTGCGGACGGGAACAAAACCAAAATGGCAGATATGGGAGAAAGGGGGCGGGGGAGGCCGTGACGCACGAGCTCAAACATTCAACAGGAAAGGGTGGCGATGAACACGCGGCCTGGCCAGGAAGTGATCTCATTGGCTGGTAAACGTAGCCAACGCGCGTTAGCCCCGCCCCGGCTACCAGAGAATGCATGCTATGGACGCTACTGTACAAAAAGCAGCCAGACTCGGAGGCACAAACAGTCGTTTTTAGCCATTCCACCCATGCACACGCTATAATCTGAACAAATGCTACAACGTTTTCGGGGAGGGCTCCTCGGAGATCTTTTCAAAGTTGAGATCCGCCTAGTGGCGCTACGTGAAATGCACCGGTAACGCTACCTTTGTTTCGAACACAGGTCTGCAAAGAGGCATTCCGTTTTGCATCTTGCATGTGCGCGCTAGATCTACAGCAGACGTGCAAAAAAAAAGAAACCTAACACCTAAATCTAAAATCTGTACATATCAATTCGCCGTGTGTATGGTGCACGGTTGTCCCAAGTTGAGCGAAACCCATCAGCACCCAAATGCTGCAATGATGAAACAGGTGCATCATTAAACACACTAACGAGGATGCACACTGGTTTACATATCAATACTATGGTCGAGTATTTCTTGCAAAAGAGGAATATTGGGGGAGGGGGTACGTGGCAAGTGACAAAGGCCCTGGAAAAGAGTGGGCCGCATATTCCTGGGCTCACATGTCGAGGGGATCCCCATTGTCATGTTATAGTTGCAACATGAAAAAATATCTTAAAAATGTCATTTCACCATAATATCACATGCCAAACATAATAAATCCAGGTTATTTTAATTGGCTTACTACTCACTTCCTGAGAAGAGATGCCAGGACAAAAATTACGTTAGAGCTAATATCAATTGTGATGCTTTCGTAATATTCACCACAGTCCATCTAACAAGGACTCACAAACACTATATTAGATCAAAAGTTACGTGATGCAAGTTTGTCAGAGCCCCAGCTTTCAACATTGCACGCATCTTGATGTTTATAGCTACTAGCTTCCAAGGTAGGACTGACGTTATTTGTCACTCAACATACATAAACACTTTTTTCCCCCAGACAGATAAAATACGTACGTTAACGCTAAGAGACGCGAGTTGTTTATTGGTTAGCTTAGGTTAGTCGATTAGAACAGACGAATTGGCTGTGATAGCTAACGGTAACACGTAAACGACCATCAATAACGCAGATCAAACGACTGCGTAGTTGTTAGCTCCTAGGCGCTAGCTTTTCAGCTATCTAGCCACCCAGCGACTTTTTCCTACTTCCACTGCTGTGTTAGCCAACTAGCTAACGTTAGCCATCTAGCTACAGCTAACATTACTAAGACGGGAGCACAAGTGGAGAGAACTTACCACATCCGATATTACTCGGCCTGATCTGTAGTGTTAAAATCGGATTGTTTAAAATCAAGAAACCTAACAAGTAAGAAGATAATTTAACAGTGTCGTTGTCTGCACACTGGAAAGTGTGTCAGGGTGGCGGGCTTCGTGTGAGTTTTTCCGCTGGACGACTGCCTGCCCGGCTGTTTCTCGACCGCTTACCCTCACTCTATTTCAGCAGAAAGCAATCAAAGCAGCAACATGTGCACGTTACGGACCCGACCATCAATTTGATTCGGGGGGTGAACTGCTAAATTGTTTCAAGCGTCTCTAAACATACACAATGTGTAATCGATTATTTATGTGTGTAAACATATTAAATTAAATACAGCATGTTTATGATTATAGTTTGCGGCAAGTTCTATTATTTTAACGGTTGAAAAAATATGTCGTTTTTTTCACCCCCACCGTTTACGTGTGTAGGCAAATCCAAAGTTCACGCACTGCATGCTAGTAGTTGTAGGCAAAACATGCAACGATACGGATAACAAGACAGGGGAAGGTCTTATAACTGTAAATAGCGTATGATGTAGTATATTACAAAATAAAACAAAAAACAAAACAAAACAAAAACCCCACACCACTAATGAGTCATATCGTTGGGAGCTAGTTTTATTGAAAGACTTGCAAACAGCACAGGTCATACATTGGGAAATATGGACAGACTGGTGGATTTCAAGACTTGTTCTTGGGAAAAGTGTTGAGGGTAATACATCAATTTAAAAGCAGAACAGAAAAGACTACACAAGAAGCACCAATCTATGTTCCTACACTGTGCATATAACAGTAATAACTGTATGCATGTCTGTAATGCAAAGCATTTATCACTAATTTACATCCTTAGATTTTTGCAGGAAAGTGTTCATATATCATGTAACAAACTGATCCATCTGATCTGTTAGTTTTAGTATAGCAGTGGGACTGTAAACCCACATTTCTGCAGATTTTGAACATAAATTAGCCAAGTGAGGAAAAAAAAAGAACTAAGATTATTTTAGGATATTTGAAAACATCTTACTATGGTATTTATTGTATCAAAGCTGTATCACACATTTTTTACATAAAAGCTGAATGATTTTGATGTAAAGAATAAAAATAAAGAAAAGAATAGAATCTAAGCTATCTGTATTTACAATTTGTAGGACATAATATAAATAAAAACACTTAATACTTATCAAGAGTGTTACCAAAATGCTTTGCAAGTTCTTTCTTTCCAGCTATGCTAAGTGCTTGTATTCTGGTATCAGGAGATTTATTCATGCATACAGTTTCGATTTAGGATGCAGTTTAAAATGTTTGTGGTCTTTGCATAAAGAGGGATATTGTGCGGATTTGGTTTTTCTGTACTCTGTTTTCTGTACTATATATATGAACACATATCCAATAGAGGAAAAAAAAGAACACAGAACGGTTAACTTTCTTTGGGAAAATAAATTGTTGGTCTTTCTGGGTAATAAAGAGTCTTTAAACCCATACGTTGAACTACATCCGAAAGTTCCTGCTGCTGTGTATTGCATCATGGCCATTTGCTTCATAACCCCCTGCCCATCCCAGCCCTGGGGGATTGTCTGAAACAAGCAGCATCTCTCTGTCCATCCCTGTCATCCTGCTCTCCAGCAGCCTGAGGGGAGGACTGTGTGGGTGGGGAGGGTGGAGGATAGGTGGTTGGAGGAATGGAGAGATGAGGGAGAGCTGGCAATGCAGGCCTGGGAGAGGTCGGAAGTGGTGGAGGAGTAGCCGAGGTCCCAGTTAAAGAGTGCTGTGAGGAGTGAGCACGAGAGGCGGCGGGTGAAGCGTGGCTGCTCCGTGTTCTAGGCGATTCGGCAGGACAGTCACTGATTTGCTCTAGCAGTGAGGGCATGTCCCCCTCAATCTTCTCCAGCACGGCCACCATTTGCTTCTCAATTTGCTCAATCACACTGTCCATTTGCCAGTCGCTTGAAGCGCTGCCTCCACCTACGCCGTGCTGCAGCCCAGCCCCATACATCCCGCTTGTAAATAGGGAACTGTATGGACTCCCGTAGCTCCCTGGTATTCCTATCCCTACCGTCCCAATGTCGGGATTATATGGTGTTGCGTGACGGCCCAAACTAGCGGAGCTGCCTATTGCATAACAACCTTGCCCTGTTGAGGGACCCACTCTTGGTATGCTAAATTCAGCGCTGTGCCTGTCAGCTTTCCTGGCATCCCTTCTACTGGCAGGACTAGCGTTACCCCTTAACCTAACTCCTACATCTACCCCAGATCCAGGCCCAGGTGCTGAAGTAACAGATGCTGGCACTGACCTCTCAGCCACTGCGTCAGGTATTTGTGTCTGACACCAGCTTCTGTCACTCTCATCCTTCTGCTCTTTGCCCTGCATGGCTGATCTTTTCTCTGTTGAGCTATGGGGGCCGTGGAGGGCTGCAGTCACCTTACCTTTGCTGCGGGGATCAGGTGAGGGAGACAGACGTTTCTTATCAATGTTAGGGCGTGGAGAACCCTCAGACTGCTTAGCTGAATCACGTGTCATTGCGGGGGACAGGGAGCCTGCAGCAACTGCATTTTGACCCAAACTATCAGCCACTTTTCTTGTTCCATTACCTGTAAAGTGCTTTCCACCTACATTATCAGGGGCTTCCTGCAGGGGTTTGGGCATTGCATTTGATTGGCTTTGCTGGCCCAATGGCTCCTGACACTCTGATGGGGAAATTCCCACAGATGGTCCAATACTCTTCTTTACCCCATTCTGATTTTCTTCGACCTTACACTTCCTCTCAGCCTCATCTGTACTCGATGGCATACTTTCAACAATAACTTCCAAAGACACACTACTTGATGTTACCCCTCCTTCACTCATCCCTTTGTCTCCCTCATCGCTTGTGGTCTGGGAAGGACCCCCTTCACCATCTGCCACCTCCTTACTACCCTGAATCTCTGCTGAGTTGTCCATCAGCGCCTCCGAATTCTTCAACCGCTGCATGAATGTGGTGACACGGATTGCTTTCTGCAGAAAAGACACAAAGAAGGAGGGAAGGGTTGTGAAGTGATCTCCATTGACTTCAATTTTACCAATAATACCAATATAGCTTTCTGCATTAAAAAAAAAAATAGCAGGGATGAAAAGCATAAAAAAGACACATGACACAAACCTTATCAAGGCAAAGTGATTGAGTATCATAATACTAAGGTGTGACTTATGCCAGTGAAAAGTGCAATAGGATTAACACAAGTTAACTTCCAGGAGGTGGCAAAATAAATACCCTGGTTTAACTCCGTTGCAGGACTCATTTATTCCAGACCACCCCTTGACTGCTTGCTGACTGCGAGGTGATCAAAAGAGTGCAAAAGTAGCTATTTTTTCCATCACACCTTTCCGATCCCTCTCTATATACACAAAATTAAAGGAGTTAGGGGAATAGGTGAGCTCAGACGGTGCTTGTAAACCAGGGAAATGTTTTCCTGGAAGTGAAAACCCATTTGGACACAGACACATCGCTGCATACAACCAGCTGGTCCGAGCATCTTCTGTGAAGCAAGAGCTGACTTGAACGTAACAGGAAGAATATGAGTCGGTGAGCCAGGATTCACTAGGAGGATTGACTAAGGGCAATTTAACTTAAATCACTTAAATTGATCAGTCCACGGTGGCCTATGTTCCTTAAATCCTTTCTGAGTTTTCCACTCCTTATCTACACCAAAACAACTTCTTTTCAACCACGTGGGTTTAATATGGTGCAGATGAGGCGTGAGAAAGGAGCAGAGCGGGCCACTTTGAACATTGAGGACGGATTTAGTTGAAGTAAAGGAAGATTTGATGGGTCTCTGTTGGAATAGGCAGAGTGACAGTGTGCAGGAACAGAACTTATGAGGAGAGGTTCACCAGCCCATGCATGATTGATAGGTTTCATCCAAAAATTGAACAAATTTGAACCTCTTTTTAAATCAAGAGGATAGACAGCAATTACAATAATCTTTCCTTATTAAATCATGCCAGACTAAAGGTGAGTTTCTACCCATGCTGTTACCTTACCAGTCACTCCCTATTAATGGGATACAATACCTTCAACTCCTGGGAACCACATGGAAAGAGAAAGAAGGGTTATAAAGATTACTTGTGCTGCTAGCTTGGTGCCGCCAAGTCCTTTTTCTCGTTCTCTGCATTCTAACCTCCACAACAGCTTTATAACCACATCCATTACTTTGAAAATTCATACCATATATCTGTTGCACACTCAGCTAAAAGCACATTATGTGCAATCATCATTACAGATAAATGATCTTGATCACTGCTGCCATTTTGTGGTCATTGTTATAATCAAAGTACTGATTTATTGTCTTTCCCCATCATTGCTTTGAAGGTTGTATAATGAACAGCATTATTCACAATTTGGGAGAAAAAGTTAATTCATACCCGCCATTTGGCTTTGGCAAAGTTTTTCTCAAATTGTGCACACACGCCGTCCTTCAGGTTCTTCTCAGATGCACCATTTCCTGCAATCCTGGAAAGAGGTGTGAGGAGTATAAGAGTAAGTACAAAATCTTGTTGGTCTATGACAAATACCTTTGATCATGTGCACACAATTACCATTCGTGCCAAAGTGCATCCTGAGCAGTGATCCTTAGCATTTGATCCACCTCCATTAGTCGACAGACTAGCTCTTTGGCTGAGAGGAAAACAAACACAAAGGAAAAACATGTCAATAATGGGTGGATACATGACTTTATTATAGTTTCTCCTCATTCAGTGATCGCCAGTTATTGCCATCATGTGGCAGAGGTGTGTACCTGCAGGGGAAATATCATCCCAGTATGGTGAATCAAACTCAAAATCACCAGCAACAATGCGACAAAAGATGATGCGATTATGCAGATCTGTGTTCTCCTCCTCTGTCTCGTCATAAAACGGAGGGTTCCCCGAC
>CAAE01014991.1:314465-371376 GCA_000180735.1 Tetraodon nigroviridis
ATTCAATTACTAGGTGCGGGCACGTCTGGGCCAGGTGGAGTGTGTTGGAGCACCCACTTGGCCTCTAAAGGACAACTGGAGGGAACCAAACTATGTCACCACAGTTGGAGAGTCTCTTTTCTGTGCTTCTAATTCCGCTCTAAAAAAAGACCACTGGGCAAATATTCAATCTTATTTTTTTCCATCTAGCTGTCACAATTCCCCTCTTTCTCCTGCCTCCTGAGCCACAGGGAGAGGGAAATACATTTTAGGCATCCACACAACTGCAAGACCTTAAACAGGGGTTAACTTGCGAATTAAAAACAAAAGGCAAAATTGATCAAGGTGGCTTTAAAACCCCAGCTTAGTGGGGGAGGACGGTTAGAGTAAAAGTCTGGAGTCAGTGGTTGTATTATCGTAAAACAAGCTGCAGTGCTAATTTTTCAGTCTGGTTTCTGAACCCTTTCTGGGTTTTCTAAAGGTCAATGTAACTTTGGACTCCTTCCAAAACATGTTCTTGATTCTATTTCAGTCGGTGCAAATTCAACGGTGACCTCATAGGAGGCACAGCCTGTGATAATAAAAATAAAAATAATTATGATGATGATAATAATAATAATAAAAAAAAAAAAAAAAAAAAAAAAAAAATAAATAATATAATAATAAAACACCTGGCTGCATTGTAACTGTGTATGTGTGTTTGTGTGTATTGCTGCTAACATCATCAGAATGTTGGCTGGTGTGCCTGTTTTACTATCCTTATCTGCAACATGTTAGAAATTCTGTAAAAGGAGTTTCTGGCTGAGCATCACTTGGTAATATTTTGGTTTCCAGGAAGGATTCTTGCCATCACAAATGTGTTGGGTTATTTTCCTCATTTCAACTGCGACATTGATAAATCCGCCAAAATCAAAAGAATCATTGACTGATCTGGACTTGGCCAAACACTTGTGCACGAAGCCAAATCTGATGATTGATAGAAAACTTTCCATCACGAACACATGAGCCCACTTTTGAAAGCTTTTATAATTAAAAACGACTTGTTTAATTGAAGTGTTATTAACTAGAAATTAGATGCAACCAGTGCACAAAACACTCAGCAGCTTCTTGCCAATTATTACTGGTAATGATGGTCCCCCATTCTACCTTTCTGAATGACAGCGCTGTGGTCAACATGATCCATTAAACCTGCCTAAACTGTTGTATTATAGACTTCCTACATTAGGACTTTTGTGTAATAACAGCTGCTACTACAGATAATGATCAGGTGCCCTGTAGGCAGAATCTACTGCGCAAGCCCAGTGTCTTGCCACCCGTTGGTTAAGTTTTTGTGCCTGGAAACCGTCATGTTCCCAAGCCTTTCTCACCCCATTTCTAAGATTTTTAAAAATGAAATGTCATTCTTAATATTATTCCTATTATATTCTGGGGATGCATAAAAAACGAATGAAATGTTGAATACTAGAAATAGCATTTGAGTGGTTTATGTACTTAACTGCCCCAGGATGTACTTAGAGGTCATACCTTTCTGACAGCACCTATTATTATAAAAAGAAAAAAAGACATTCTTCTTGCATTACTGCCACGTGTCACGAAAATACGCCAAAAAGCTCCGGATGATAGATGGCTACATAATGCATGTGGAGGGCTCAGCTGGAGGAGGCTGAGAGCAGATGAGATGGGTGGAGAGCAAGTGAGTGCAAGAAGGCAGAAGAGGAGCGAGGAAGGGCAGGACATGAGAAACCCCTGGCACCAAACTCAGTTAAGGGGAAGATCCAAACATATTTTTGTGTGCACTTTATCCTGAAATGCACCAAGTGCAACACAGGTAGTCGGTCCTGCAGAAACACACGGGGAATGTTTGATGTTAAAGGCATCTTGGTTTTATTATCGCAAATCTTATTTTTATTTTGAGTGCACATAATTAGCCTGATTCCCGCCGCTGACAGAGAGCGATGGCCGAGAGCGTGTCTCTTCGGAACAACACACCTCTTAATCACCAGTTATGGACACACTGGTCTAATCAGCAGCAATGTCTCAGCAGGAAGCACTTAAAAATCAGAGGGCCCTGTGTTATCAGCTGTACAGAACGCCATCATGACATAATGGGATATTGATGCCCGCAATGCAGCATCGTCATCTGCAGATGATTTCCCATTGGTGAAGGCGTAAATCTGTTAAAATGACTTATGTGTTTTGGGGCACAGTTCATGCACGCTGCGCTCTTTCTCTCTAGCAATCAATAGGTGACACTGAGATTTTGTTTGGTCCAGTTTTTGCAAGAATTTTCTCTTTGAAATAGCAGATTTCCGCCGCTCTCCATTCAGCCGGCTGTGAGTCATCTTGATGAAACATGTGGGCAGAGCAGGGTTACAGTAAACGTGAGAATCACCCGTCCTTTGAACTACGTCTGCCTCCCCGTGTCAGAAGGGCCCTGATATCGATGCCGTAACAGCTTCGTTAATTAACCTCGATGAACTGTTTCGATAAGCTTGTAAACAGTCAAAACCCACTGTTCCATTTAACTGACTTTAAACCACAGAAATACACCACTTATATATAGATGTTTAATTACACAACCATGAGTCTGCGTCACATTTTTTCCTTTACTGAGTGAATCTATCCCACTAGTTAATTAAACTATGTGTGAAAAATATGCATGTCAGCAAAAAGCAAAGCAACTACGGATGCAGAGCTTGTTAAACAGTTTGACCAATCAGGCGCTGGAGAGGGGGCACGTTGCCAAATTTGGGTTGAGAACATTTTTAAACTGCATGTTTAAAATACTGAGATTGTAAGTTGTACATCTGTGTCAGTGTTTTATATGTTTTTTCCTGCTTTTTCATAAATCAGCTTAGATAAGTTTCACAAAAACCGCTGTTGCAAAGAAAATGGTTTTTTTAACCAATATGTTTGTTGTTTTTGTTTCAGTGGCATCCGAAAAGGAAAAGAAAAAACTCCAGTTTATTTCATTTAGGATTAAAACCACAGATGTCTTACTGTCCATTTGACCTGAGACTTCAAATTAAAGCAGAGTTTTGATCATATAAAATTGAAAAAGGGTTTAACTCTTCAGCTCTCCACGTGACGTGCATCCCTACTCACATAGTAGAGTATTGCCTTAGTGCTTGATGATTAATAAATGCAGCTTTCCGTATGTTTCATCATTCAAATGCGTACAAGTCAAAGGCCATCCAGCCGAAAATCCCCAACGGATTTCTGTCTTTAAAAGGGCAAAAGGCGACAGGGAGTGTCAGGGTTTTCCAGTGAAAACAAGAAAGGAAGAGCAAAGGAAATTTGATTATGGCTTACACAAAGCAATGATTTGAAAGCCGTTGCTCCTTTAGGGTGCCGTCTCTCCTCAAACTCAAGATGAGGTCTCCGGAGCTCAGACACACAGTTCTGCAGCTTACGGGTTGTCTGAAAGGACAGCAGCTATGAAGAGGAAGGTGAAGGTAAACTCAATGGCGAGGAGATCTGAGAGAAATCATCACGTGATACAGGCAGCTCACTGTTCAGGTGTGAAGCGCCAGCACCTGCAACGTCACCTGATGAGCATTTACATCAGATCCAAGAAGCCTAAGAAACGAGCAGATCTCACAAGTGAAGTGAGATAAGCGTACCGCATTTCTCACCCTTTTCCCCCTCCATCTCGCCCTCTTTTTGTCATCACTGCCTCAGACACGTTCTTGAATCAGCATCCTCCCCGGGTGTCTCTCTGGGGTGCGGTGCTGTGGTAGTCCACACCACATTTCCTCTGATCTTTCCTCTTCTGCTCCCCTCGTTATAAAGCAAGTTAATGAGGCCAGTAGATTGGACTTGCAAAAATTTAATGTTTGTTGCTGCTCCAATAAAAAAACGATTTTTTTGACGTGTGTAAAATTGTTCTCTCAGTTTGGCCAGAAAACAGTATATTTAAGGCTGATCCAACATAAGCCTGCTGCCCATATGCCAACCAACTTATAGTTACTTCTCATCCACAGTTATTGCATGTGGATGCTGAAAAAAAACGTAAAAGAAAAAAAAATGATGAAAGCCAGTTGAGAATTTAGGTGATGCAAAAATGACTGTAGTTGCAACATAAAGAATAAACGCTGAGATAAAAACCTGACAGGAGTGAAAACCATCATAAAACTCATTTATGTCACCAGTGCTGAAAATTGGGCATATTTTAGACATAAAATTAGCGGGAAAAAAAACAAAAACAAAGTTTAGTTTTTCGCAGCACAAAAGCGCAATCGCTTGTTGTCCAAAACATCAACAAGTCAGAACGTACATATAACCTCTATTTTAGGCCAGTCTTGGCGTCCGGGAAGTTTTATTCATCTTTTCTGGGCCATTTGGAGATTTCCACTGCAGCTGTTTAATGAAGGCGACAGCGCGCCTCAGCCGCAGCTGCAGCGCCGCTGAACGCGTCTTTCTCCCTCCTTCAAAATGTTCCAATCGATTTTTTTAACCACCGCAATGGTTCCTGTTCCCGTGCTAAAATGTTGCATGAGTTCCACACGCCCGGAGTTGGACAACCTTACCTCGACTTGTAGCGCCTTGGGGGAGTGGAGGTGCGTGCGTCCGCGGACCTCCGCTATCCAGAGCCAGAACTCTGCTGCCACTCGCTTCTGTTGCTCTGTCAGAGGGGTAAAATGTGACAAATGTAGGTTGGTTGCTCGGTCGGTCGGTTGGTTGGTTGGTTGGTTTGTTTGCTGCCGTTTGAAAGCGCGTCAGAGAGGTGAAGTAACCGAGGCTCCTGCTCTGGTGCGCCCGTCTGTTCTCCGCTGAGGAATTAGTTTGCTTGTTTCTGACTGCCGCCCTCCCTCCCACTGACTCTCACTCACTCGCTGTCTCCCACCCAGGAGAAATAAATAATCTTTCATCTCTCTCCCTCTCCCTCTCTCTGCCTCGCACAGTTGGGCATCTTTGAATAATGTGAAATCATTACCGAAGGCCAAAATGTGCGTCCTCCTCCGCCCCCCGTCCTGAACCCCGCACGTTTCTGTGCTTTTTAAAAACAGAGAGAACGCGTGGTGTGTGAGTGGAAAGGTTGCTCCAGATGTCTGATGCTCTAGGGCGGCGGATTGGGAGTGGTCTGGATTAAACCGCGGGATTATACCTCAACGTTTATCATTTTATCCCGAGCGCCGGTGGCGCGCATTGGTGGACAATGACATCAGCCCTTGGCAGACTCAGATAAAAAGACAGATTCACGTGGGTAGGGATGGAGAGACAGAGGAGAGGAAAAGGAGGACAGGACAAGAAGTGAGAGAACTGGGGAGAGCAGGGCTGTTCTGTAAGTCTGCTGTACGCAAAAGTCAGTGAGTGGATCATTGTTTTTCCCCACCTTTGGAGCCCAGCCTCCATTGTGGCCCCGGTTGTGTGTCCCCCACACATCATCGTCCAAGTCCACCTGCCTAAATCCAAGGGTACCACTGGGTTTGGACTCTTTAGGGTTAGGGTCAGACTAAAATGTTTGGAAGTCAAAAAATAGATGCGTGTGTGTAGCATCGACAGGAGGATCTGTTTGTGTGTGTGTGTGTTTGTATGTGTGTGTGGTAGATACATACATGCACACAGCCAAGGCTGTGTGTGCCTGCATGCTGACAGATGGCCGCTGTAATGACGCAGGAACTATTGGGTTTTCTGTGTCTGTGAGTTTGGTTGCATGCCTGTAGCTGCTGTGTGTGTGTGAGTGTGTGTGTGTGTGTGTGTGTGTGTGTGTGTTGGCTTCTATTCATGAAAGACCTTGAGTCTGCTGCAGTTCCATTTGCTGAAAATACAATCACACAAAGGTGAGAGAGAGAGAGACAGAAAGAGAGAGAGAGAGGGTGAGAGAGACCCCTGGAAGTACTTGAAATAATAAGACTACTGCATTTGCATGAAGTCTCATTAGTGACAGCTTCACGTGTCCTAGCCCAGCTACTTCAGTTGATCTGCACATTTAATCTGACTGTGTTAGCATCTTCGATGTCAGCATAACCCCGTAAACGTCGTCTCCGTCCAGGCTGCATCTAAATCAAGACAAAAGCCCATTTTTCTTCGGTGACTTGTGGACGTTCAGGCTCTTTTTGTGGTTTGGTTGGTTCTGAAACTGTGTTTGGTTTGTGGGTGTGACTCATGCACGCAACCTTAACACAGCACAGGTCATTTGCTTGGTCTTTCTGCTGGATGTCCACTACCAACACCTCAGGGTGGCATGTGTCACCCCAACTCCGTGCATATTTCAGTGGGTTGACATGAGATCAGAAGTTGAATGAATGCTTGTTTGACCGAGGTAAAACACGTGAACACACACAAAACACGCAGGAAGAGCTGACAGCTCGCGTGTTAGTGAGTGTTCCTGCACTCGACTTGTCAGGCTTGCTTTTTTTTTACCCCCAATGTTCTCACCTGATAATTAGTTTGGTCATTAAGCGGCGGAGAACATCATGGAGGCTGTAGCCATGATAGCAAAGGCGTAATTTCCAAGAATCCCCATCCTTGGTTGCTGTTTGAAACTGATTAGCATTGAAATTCTGGAGTGTGAGGATGTCCAGACCGAGCCAGCAACCCGCTGGGGCGACACACTCCTCAGCTGAGTATGTTCGCTCTAAAAGAGAAGAGGTCAACCAAACCACCGATCTGACGCAAGAGCGAGAGCACAGCTGCCGGGATAATGGCGAAACACGGGCAGCTTTGAGGAGTCGCAGCAAACGTTCCAAATGTGCCATTTGGAGTCAGCAGACTTCAAGGCTGCGGCAGAAGGAAGCCTCGGCTCTGGCTCGGCATCACTCACTTCATCAGGCCAGGCTCACGCTCACTCTTGTTCTGTTCGTTTCTGCACCTCTCAGACTCTTTTCTACAATCCTTGGCCTGCCTGAGTGTGTATGTGTGTGTCCAGGTGTATGTGTGTGTGTGTGTACTTGAACACAAAGCCAGAAAGGAATGTTATTTTGTTGATTTGAGTAACTGCTAGCTGGAGTCAGACACTAATTCTTGCGCGTGTGCTCGTCTCCGTGAGCCACCGTGACTCTGCTTCAGCGTCTTTAAGTCTCAGTTTTGACTGTTTAATTGTTTTGCATACGCTTCTGTACACGGATTTACATGCAAATTCTTTTTATTCACATGCTTAATAGAAAAACGAAATCCTTCATATAACATTCACAGTCCAGTTTTAAATTTGGCAACCAGTAAGATGATGCCGTTAGGGCTGTGACCATCCACTGCCTGCGCTCCCCAAGCACAGTGTTCCTTTGCAGGGAAACATGAACCTGCGTGTTCATCGTCTACCTTAGGGACGGTTTCCCTCTTCCCCCTTGTTCGGAAGCTTGCTCGCCCCTTCTCATAGGTTGTCCTGTAAAGTTTGAAAAAAGAATAAAACAGAAAATTGTCTCTCAAATGCTCAAAGTAGCATCGGAGAGGTGGCCTTAATTGGCTCAGCTATATTTGAGTTGTAATGTAGGCCGGGCATTGCCTCTTTGACTTTAACACTGGGAAATATTAGCATATCTTTTGAAATCAATGAAAGTTGGGGAAAAAAGGGGAGGCAGAACAAAGAGGAGGGAGCCGTGACTTCGGTGGACTGCTTTTCATTAAGATCGTTCTGAAAGAAAACGGTATCGCTTCGCTGTTTCCCAAATCGGTTCTCCGGCATGCTGGCAGCCTAAGTGGCGACAGAACTCATAATTTAAAGGTGGCGGTAAACAGAGAAGAGTTTTGGATTGTTGGAAGTTCTCAGACGAGCGCGACACCGTGAGCTGTTGCAAAGAGCTCTAAAAATAATGTTCTCTGCCCGTGTATTTGCAGCTTATGCCTGGTTGTTATTCTCGTTGTTTTGTGCTCTTTCATCACAGAGGCTCTTGTGGAAGACAACATGTGTAATTAAGGTTTTTTCATTAAAGATGATTAAAATGTGTAATTAGGATTTAAGATCGTTCCTGGTTTCCACATTAATGTTGTTTGAGACAAAACCATGGCATCGTGACTGTGGCTAAGCTGCTTTTACAGCCCACCAGTGAACGTCTGAGAGATTGTTAAAGATGGACAGAAATTCCGAGGCATCGAACATGTGAGGGTCATAACTCTGTTTTAACGTTCTGTGCAATGAGAACCTGACAAATTATCCCCCACATTTTAGATGAGACAGCATTTAATGGCCTTAAAGTCTGTGTTATGCTGACAAATTGAATTTAACGGGCTATTAAATATAAACTGTTGAACTTTGGGTACATTTATTTAAAAATGAAACTTGGCTGGAGCTTTCCCCAGACGCTCCCTGACAAACACGGGTGAAAGAAATGCGTGGCACCGTTGTAATAAAAATAAACCGAGGTGGCAGTCCTCACACTCTGAGGATACAGCCAAAAGAAGGTGTGAGCAAGCGAGCTTCTGCACATGTTAGCGGTACACCCTCTTCCACAACTGGGTTGATTATTTTAAGCTCTGCAAGATTGATTCTGCTGGCCCTGTGGGGGCATGTGTGAGCGGACGGGAAGGTGCAAGCGAAACCAAAAAAAAGGACACGGAACAAAAGTAAGGTCGTTTCCTGATTCTTAAGGTTACCGTAGAGCATCTCGTCAAGGACACCATGGATGGTGTGGGGGCCAAACCGTTGCTACTGTGGGGTGCCAGGGTGATTCAAAACAAACATGGCAAAGAATGAAGCTCAAGACATATGACATTTAACATTGAAAGTAAACTTGCTACAATTCTAAACTGTGCTCGGCCTCGATTCTGATGTGTATGTTCACCTCATTTCTGTCTTTTTATTGTGAAGAGGATATTGCCTCAACCAAGCCTCCACAGCTGCTTCAGCACACTGAGAGGCAAACCCTGTAGTGCTTGTTTGCCTCTTCTTTCCTACCCTGAATGTCCACCAGTAAAGGTTCTTTAGCACCAGAGGTCCAAATCAACAGGTTGCAGTGTTCTTTGTATCCATAGCATATGGTAATTCCATTTTATGAACAGAAAAAAATAAGAAAAAGAATGTATTCTCTGCAAAAAAAAAAAAAAAAAAGCTCAACATATTATTTTGTAGGCAGTGTGCATTTGTGTTATTTAACAGTGTGCAGTAAATTGACAATATTGTTCGGAGCTTTGCATATAGAGTTTAGGGTCCAATATTCTGCAACTGAAGAGGAGCGAAAATTTAAGTAAAATTTGTCTGCCATCTATTGGACAAATGTAGTCTTGGCAAGAAAAAATGCGCCTGGTCTATAATAAACCTTTAAAACCATGGAATTCTTGACAAAGCAATCGCACAACAGTAAATAATTTCAATCAACTTTATTTTTTAAAAAGCAAGTATAGCGAGAGCCCTTTTTCCATGATGCATCACGCATCCAAAGTCTTTCCTAATAATAGAAAATAAATATCTGTATTATTAGTTGTGTCATAAGCAGAGTAAATAAAGTATTTAGGAAGTTGTCGTATATCTGTACCACTACAAAATCAACATTTATGATCTAGATCATGAGAGTGAAAGCTCATTTCAGAGCAATCGCTAAGCTCAAGTACGGAAAGACAAAACGTGTGCAGTTCTACACTAAGACGTTAGGTGGCGCTGTTGTTTGACCCACTTGGCGGATGTTTGTGGTGAAGCGCAGCTCCAGAAGCTAGTCGAGACTATTCTCCACTCACTTATTAACAGCTAATATTTTGTTATTTTCACGCATGAAACATATCTGTAATGATTTTACTTTAGCTGCAGTACAGTTCCATTATTCGCTTCTCACTTTCGTCTGACAGTTATTTGACGTTGCTTTAACACTGGGATAATTTATATAAACAAAGCAATGAATTTATTTGCTTTGAGTGTTGACGCATTGGATTCTGTCTATCAACAGTTTTTAACTTCATTTATTTAAACACCCAATGATCCCAGCATGCACCGCGGCATCGTCTGCTTGTGGTCTACTGAACAATAAATAGATATAATTTGACAAGAGAATTCTTTTAAAAGTTTATGCTCTATTTGTTCCTGTAAAATTTGTTATACATGCACAATTTTAGTATTTTCACACCACAATTAAAACATCTTGTCTGAAATCCACTCTATATAAACTCGTCGCGAGAGTAACCACTTCCGTGAGTGGAAGCTCATTGTAGAGATCACGTGCTGAGTGTTCATCACTCCACCAATCATCTCGGGGAAGGTCTGAGACAAGAGCCAATAGTTGTCCTTGCAGGACATCACCTGACTCGGGTGAGCGAGTGAACAGAGAATGGGTCAAGCGGTGCAGTTCTAGCAGGAGAAGCTAGCAGGCGCAGTTTCCCGGCTCTGCTGGCGGATGTGACGCACGCTGACTTGGAATCGCTCGCGGCTGGCGCATGAGTGCGATGTATGAGGTGGAGCACCGCTCCAGAACCCAATTCAGACTACTCTCCACTCACTTTTTCCATTATCTACTTACTGCATTTTTTTTTCTTATTAACTAGGTAGCTAGAATAAAAAAAAAAAGCTCGGCGCTGTTGGCCACCGATCTTCTCCCATATTAATGAATCAACGGTGGGTAAATGTTGCGTCATGTAACCCGGGCCTGTGATTGGTCGCCTGCGCTCTGCATGGTGGGTGTGAAGCCTTTTCACCAGCGCTGCGGCCGTGCGCTTCCGTGTGCTGCAGAGGCGCGGGAGGAGGGTGGCAAACCAAAAGTTTCACAGAAGTCCTTTACTTCATTTTAAGGTATTTCAATTAATGTTTGCAAAATTAACGTCTTCTCTGAATGGACATGCACGCTTTGCATGCATTGCATATAGGTGATGCACTTTATCGTAATTGTGGTTTTATTTTTGTTTAGTTTTTTGTTTTTTTTGCAAGATTGGCGTTAAAAATTAGTTCTTCACCTATTTTTGCGGGAACTCCGTAGCTATTTGGTGAGATATGGTTTTACACTACAAAATATAACATACCAGCAAAGTCTTCTTTCTGAGACTGTCAATTTAAATTACATCTTGTTTGTTTGGGTTTTTTGCTTCCTTTGTTTTCTTAAATAAATAGTAGGACTTAGGAGAATGAGTTATGAATTAAGCATTTATTTTTTGCTGTCCCAATTCCAGAGGCTTAGGAATTGGGTTTCAGTTTGATGTAGAATTACATTTTGGCATTGGATTAAATTCCCTCGTAGTGGGCAGATTGACACTGGCCACTGTTGCCTGATTCTGGTTCCAGTTCTTGGCTGGTGCTGCAGTGAGTGGGTGAAGAGTACTGTTGCTCTTTCCCTGCAAGGTTTGACTGGCCTCTATATTTACCATTAGGCTTCTCTGTGTCTCTCAGGGACTTTCAGCCTACCCTTCTACCCCCTCCTTGTACGCTCACCTTCCCAACTGCGAACGATGGCCCATCAGCAACAGATCAGGTAGGAACCCTCCTGATCACGCCTTTATTTTAATTCAGTATCAGCAGCTGCCCCAACCTGCTTTTATATATTATTTTAATAATTGTGTTTGTAACTTCTCTCCAACAGCCTGCCAGCCAAGCTGATCAACGGTGGGGTTGCAGGCATTGTTGGCGTCACCTGTGTGTTCCCAATTGACCTGGCAAAGACCCGCCTCCAGAACCAGCGAAGTGGGCAGCAAATCTACAAGAACATGTAAGAACAAGTGATGCTCATCACTGACCTGTGACAACCTGAGCGCGTGTCAGTGGTCAAAATGGGTCTGAACCATCGGAGAGAACAACAGTTAGGAGTCAGGCGGTGTTACGGGGATGTCATATCCCGTCTAGCTGATAATTAGTTAGGCTTTTTTAATATTTGTCATTTTGTTTTGTAAATTGCATTTTTGACATCAGTCATTTCTTTTAGGATGGACTGCCTCATAAAGACAGTAAAATCGGAAGGCTACTTTGGCATGTACAGAGGTAAGATGAAGGTCACGCACACGGCGACCTCCTACAGGGGCTGTCAGCTCACCTTTGGGCCTGTTTGACATTAAGCTGAAGTCTACGCCCGATACATGTTGGTCATTATCAGTGTTCATGCAGGCGCAGCCGTGAACCTCACCCTGGTTACTCCAGAGAAGGCTATCAAACTTGCCGCAAATGACTTTTTCCGCCATCAGCTGAGCTACGATGGGTGAGCGTTATTGTTTAGCGCCCACCACACGTTTGTACAGTGGCACGTTTGGGTTTTAAAACCCTGCCTGCATGTCGCCAGCAGCAGGCTGACGGTCTTCAGGGAGATGTTGGCTGGTTGTTGTGCAGGAATGTGCCAAGTGATCATTACCACACCCATGGAGATGCTCAAGATCCAGCTGCAGGATGCTGGCAGACTTGGTAATTATAAAAAGATACAAATTATAAAAAATTACTTGGAGAATTTTGCCACTAACAACACTTTCCCTTTGTTAACCAGTTGCCCAGCAGAGGGTGCTGCCCAGTGTCATGGCAACGCTGGCGATAAGTGGAAACAGCGCAGTTCCCAGTCGTTCTTACAAAACCAGCCCGGCGTCTAAATCCGTGCAAGTGTCTGCCACACAGATCACCAGGGAGCTGCTGAAGACGAAGGGAGTCAGAGCTCTTTATCGCGGGCTCGGGGCCACGTTGATGAGGTCAGAAAAGATCCCATTCTTGCTTAGGATCCATTCTCTTCAGTCAATCCATTCTAACATGGTGACCGCACTTTCAGGGACATCCCATTCTCCGTTGTGTACTTCCCTCTTTTTGCACATCTTCACAAGCTCGGCCGGCGCTCACCCGAGGACCCAGCGGTGCCGTTTTATTGGTCGTTTATGTCTGGATGCTTGGCTGGATGTGTTGCAGCGGTAGCCGTCAGTCCTTGCGATGGTGAGACACAATTTTTCCCCTCCTGGCTGTGCACCTTTTGGTTTATGGCATTGTAATTGACAAGATGCTTCACGTGTTTTACAACCTCACGGCTAACATAAACAACGCGTGTCTTGTCCAGTGGTAAAAACAAGGCTGCAGTCAATCAAGAAAGGAGCTAATGAAGAAACCTACAACGGCGTGGTGGACTGTGTCAGGTGAATGATTATTCATTTTTTATCTAACTTGTTTTTTCAGCTGTGTAAATGTTTTGCTAAGCCTGCATTATTCCCTCACTGCAGGAAGATTCTGAAAAAGGAGGGCCCTCCAGCATTTCTCAAAGGGGCCAGCTGCCGTGCCCTGGTTATAGCCCCGCTCTTTGGCATTGCCCAGGTTGTGTACTTTGTAGGAGTTGGAGAGTTCCTACTGGGTTACACTCCCTACAACATCTACTCTGCATAAAAAAAACAAAACAAAACAAATACATATTCCGATATTTTTGTCACCACGCAACATTTTGTGCAAATGTCATCAGCCCAACGATGTGTACCACCATGATTTTTCAGAGACCAGTAAAATACTTAAAAAAACCAAACATGCTATTTCATTTCGAAGCTGCTCTTTTAAAATCTTGGTTTCTTTCAGGGAAACTTGCCCATCTGTGAAGGTTTTCCTCATTTCCACAGATTTCACACTCAGTAAATGATTGCCGTATTAGTTACTCCTCTCTGTTACGTGGACCCATGCTTCCCAGTCCCACCGGTTCAACCACTGTGAATGCTGGTGAGCACGCACCAGGGAGCATGAGCAAAGTCATAACAAAGCACAATGCTGAAAATGTTACTTGAACAAAGTTTAATCCTGTTTTAAAGGATTACATTTGAAACTTGGACATGGATTTTAATGTCTTTATTGTATATAACCTATTTGTTTATATCGCTTATTAAAACAAGCTCCTAAAATCTCTGTCATCATTGGTTGATGGTGGTGCAAGTGGGAAGGGAAGATTGAACAGTACCTTTTTATACTTTGAATTGTTTAAAATCTTTTTTCACCTATTGTAAATATGTATACTATACATTTTTATTCAGCAGACTGAGGAACTTTGACTTGAGCTAAACACAACGTGGACATATGGATCTGAAGGTGTGTCTATCATTTTAGCTTCCAGAATAAATCTGTATCATGGCGGTGTTTTCTGTTGTGTACGACTCTCAACTTTCAAACGAGTAAAGAAAAGGCAGCAACTTCTCTGATATAAGCCGGAGAAATGTGAGGCCACTTGCCTGCGTGGACGTGTTTGTGCCTTTGAAAATGCTCATGCTGCAGTGTAGAAGTAACTTCATACCGTCCAGGCCGACCAGGCCGTCCAAGCCTGCAGCCCAGGCGTCGCAGGAATACCTCTGTTCAGCCGAATATTCAGCTGTCCTTCATGCTCAAGCGCTGAAAGATGAAACTCGTGCAACCATAGCCGGAGACCTATTTAATCATCTGGAATATCAAATACAATGGGCCTAGGTGAAAACAGCCTCTGCTGGCTTTCACCTAGATCTTACTAAATTTATACTGCCTCAAATATCATAAGGGTCCTCTAAAAAAAGCAGCTAATTCAGGCTGTAGTTTATATTTAAGGCTCTGGAAAATTGTCTGAGACAGAAAAATTCAGATACAAAATATAAATCTAAAATATAAATGCACAGCCATAGCGACAAATTATAAGCATGTGCCAAAGTTGCTGTCCAAACGGCCCCCGAGTGGCGCCATCGGTGGCTTCAACCATGCACAGAATGCAGACACAAGACGACAGCAGAAACATTAAAAGCTTTATTAAACTTCAAACATCTACAGCATCTTCCTGAGAAGCCTGGAGTGGGATTAAAATAAATTAACACACAATCAGCTACTAAAGGCTCGACTGCGTGCGCAGCCTTTTTTTTTTTAACATGCACATTCCTACAGTTTCTCAAACAAACACAAGTGTGGAACACAGTAACAACCTTAGACTGAGCTGCACTGGCACTTTACAACTTGGTCTCATCCAGCTTTGTTGACCCAAGCTTGTCTTATGAATAAGTAAAGAATTTTGTATGCAAATTTTGATAAGTTAACAAAGGAATTATTAATTAATGCCAGTTTGGTTCTCGCAGCAGAGACGACACCATTAAGTGCAACATTTTAAACACACACCAGAACAATCAGGGCTCACCGAGCCACAACGAACGTGCGAATGTGACCATTTAATTGCAGTCCAACTATTTATTTACACCTTTTCAAAGATGGGTTTTCCTCTATGGTCACTCACTATAAAAGAAAGGCACCTGAAAAGCTGTCATGACTACAACAATGTACAACTAATGCAGTTCTCCATCTACACACAGCATAACAAACAGTAACACTTCAGCCACAAATACTATGAAAACAAACCACACATATTTACATACCCGAGTGCTGAAAGACTGATTAATTTAGAAGAGATGTTTGTAATTTAACTTGGTTTCTGGTTGGCTTTTCAACTCTTTAATCAGCTAAAAAAAAAAAAAAACATTGGGAAGATTTATTTTAAGGCACAGAGGAAAAAAAAAATAGGAAGAGTAAGAATTTAAAGACGTGATTAGATAACTTATTTACTATGCCAGTGTTGACTCTCAGTGATCCAAATAGGACATACTCAGCTTGTAAACATGCCAAACTGGGCGCACAGTCAACAGAGCCATGTCGCATGTAGACGCGTATACATTACTAGCATTTTTTTTAATCTTCATGTCCAAGCACACAGTTGCTACCAAACGTCACTATGGTTTAGCTACAGAGCTTTTTGAGTAACCATTGACCAGTACCCTAACAGTATTCCTGTATTTTCAATTATCAGTTATTTAAAAAATAAAAAGGGAATTTTAAAAAGTCAGACTTTTGGGTGCACCTTTTCCATCAGATGGTGATCAGAAGATATTATATAAAACATCTTTTCAGTAAACAAGACTCAACATGGTGGCTGTTTGTCAGCCTCTGTGCCAAGCTAAATTTTTTGCTGGAGAGTTTGTGTTCATTGCAAAGGCATTGGGCTTTTGTCAACCCTCTGTTGTAAAACAATAATAATAATAATAATGATGCACATTTTGATGAAGTTGAAAAACGGTGTTAGGATGAATGTAATGTTTTTGAGGTTTTGAAGACCTATTAAAACAGCAGTGTGTGAAGAAGCATGCTGGTGTTGCACTTTGTATGGCCTCCATTAACTTCCTCTCTTGACGCTATATTTAACTATGTGTGTGTGTTTGTGTGTGTAGGCGCGAATGTGTGTCCTCACCGTGCTCCCCCTGGCTGAAGCTTCCCACAGCCGAGAGTTCAATATCGAGGCTGTGCGAAAAGACGCTGACACTACTCAGACGGTGTGTGGGTTAAAATTGGTGGTACTGTCCAAATGGCCATAAAAACAAACATATATATGTGGAAGATTGTCACGTTGGTGGCAGAAATAATTCTGTCTCCACTGGGTGGTATAGAAGCCTCGACAGAATGTTGTGAAGAACAAAAAAAAAAAAAAATCTAACAAATGGAAATTCAGGCAGGGCGAGCTGGTTACAAGAAGGAACTTTTTTGATGATGGTCACTTTAATGGTCCCTGGGTGGATGATGGTGAGATAAGTGCTGTGACACTCATGGCTCCGGCTTAGATGACCTCTCTGCTGTTGCGGATGGCACAACAGAGCACCATACTGAAGATCATCCCAATGATCTGCAGAGAGGAGAGCTCGTCCTCAGGCAACGGCAGACAAATGAGTCATCGTTCCCCCAAAAAAGTGTGGTTTCACTGTTTGACTCACCATGACGCCTGCGATGCCGATGCCCACGTACCCGATGATGTAGAGTTTGTTATTGAAGAAGTCTTTGATGCCTGATTCACAGTCCTACAGTCAATGAGTCATGCAGTCAGAGACAGACGTAGGAGCATCTGCTAAACCTGAAGAACTCCAAACCTACCTTGGCAAGTCCGATTGTTATATTTTATTTCCCAGATTAGGAATATAGTGTTGTATAAAAGAACTTACTATTTTCTGGTATGACACAATCAGTGTGCTGTTGTTGTTTTCATTGTAGGTTGATGTGTAGAAGTTCTGAACGTCTTCTATGATCTGTGAGAAGGTTGGATGACATGATGTCACTGAAGTTTATCAAACTCTGCAAAGTAATGTCAAGTCACGGCAGAAAAATAAATGTACCTTGTCCTTGTTCAAGAATCCAAACACTCCGGCTGCCACCTCGGCACCAAAAATGATTAGCAGACAGGCAAAAAACTACAAATATGGGGAAAAAACAAAACAGATGATGTAAAGATATAACATAATAACACTGAAAAGTTCTTTGTTTATAGGCACTTACTGAACCCAGCAGGCACTGAGATTCTCGTACGGCTCCACAGCAGCCAAAGAACCCAACCAGCATCACCAGACTGCCTGCTCCGATCAGAATATACACCCCTAGAAACAGATACAAAAATATCATTAATAGCACTATCTATCTATCTATCTATCTATCTATCTATCTATCTATCTATCTATCTATCTATCTATCTATCTATCATGCTAACTTGAGATCCACCTGTAGAGGGCAACATAGAGCCGTATGTGTAAAAAGGTACTAGGAATTGTATCTTTCCCAGACACTTTTAAGATTTTTGATAGTGTTTTTAACCTTGTTAAGACAACATTAACAATGTCCATGACATTCATTGTAAATGGGGGCTGATTTCTCCTGTTTCTCCAAGACTTGGTCTTCATCTTCATCATCAAAGGTACATGATGGTGGGGTCCGCTGGGAGGAATTCGACAACAGGTTCATTCATTGCACTTTCACATCTGGGGACCGTCGCCTAGCGACAGCGCCACAGATAGCTTAGAAGGGATGTGTCAACCCCCAGATGACGTGGGCTCAGGTGGAGACAAGAGACAGTCCACGCCTATTAAACAGTGATTTAATAATTGAGTTAGCTCTCTTATTTAGGTGGGGAAAATCTTACAAATAGTTCCCCAGAAATATTTAAAATTTGACACCTAAACTAGCTTTGTGATGATGCCAGGCAATGCTGAAGATATAGAGAGTGGACTTGTTCTCTGGCTCATAGCAGAACTCTGCTCCGGCTCTCATGAACTTAAAAGGAGGGAAGAAAGACATGTTTATGTGTGGGGTTGCGACGCAGGAACGATGCATGGCAACTGTACAGCACTCTCAGTTCTGTGTGTTAACAGCACTCTTAATGTCAAAGCCATGTGCGGGAGAAACACTTACAGAAGCCATCCATAAGGGAGAACACACACACACACACGTGCACGCACACAGAGTCTGGTTTAACAGTGTATATGAGCCATGGTATGTCTGCAAAATGTTGCTTCAAAATGTTTTAGAGAATCCAAAAGTAGTTTAGTCTAGAAACTGCAAAAATAGCCCACACGGTGTAAAAGTGTTTACTCTGGCTTGAAAGTGGGAGTTTTGTCCTAAACTACACTGTCATTTGTTCACTGTCACTACCTCAGCTCGTCACTTGTATTGTGTAGTCATGATCCACCTCTTCCAAGTGCCACTTTAACGGTTTCCACTGCCTGTCCCCTCCTCCATCCTCCTCTCTTTCCACACACACACACACACACACACACACACACACACAGGTCGTTTGAAAGGTGGTTTAGCAGTGCTGACATTTTCTCTCTGCGTTTATGCTGTGCAGCAGTAATTTCCTGTTATTCACATTCATCTCTGGAGGACCAATTTTCTGTTTTTTAAGTTTTTTAAAACACATTTGGTCAGCGTATGCTGCTGTCGCGAGCACCAGCTCACGTCCGTGTGGTACTCACCAATAAAAAACGTGTCTGGCGCTTTATCGCCGTTGAGCAGAGACACAGTCTCAGGGTCAAAGCGCAGCCACAGCCCCACCGCCAGGACAAAGGATCCCATCAGCTGCAGGACAGAAAGCAGACATTTCATAATTATCTGCTACATTTGGGAACCTTTTTCGGTGAAAAATGCAACACAACATTAAAAACGTGAAAAACGGACAAATCTTTGGGTAAAAATTAATTACTGGGATTACTACACTGTAATTTTCTTGGTCTTAGGGTTGGAGACGGGCTGTTCGCCGTCTTTCCCCTAATGTGATTTTCCACATAAATAGAGAAAACGGTGCGGTGGAGTTTCCACTCTGACCCTCCACCCTTTGCGTTATTCCAGAGAATATAAACAATTTGTATGATAAAATGGAAATGTCACATAAAGTGTGACATAAACTGATCAAAATTACAATTTCTCAGCTCAGTTTTTGAATGTCTGCCTTCATCCTACTGATTCACTCAGCAGTAGGAACAAGCCTAAGTGACACGCCTTTCTTTCTTCATCAATGTGGTAATACCGGATGTGGCCTTTCTCCTGCCTGTCACCATAAATCATCTTAAACACACTCTCTGCAGCTCTCCTTCTGTGGGACGTTCAACGGTGCAAGCCTTTTCCCTCTAAGTGGACAGAAGACATAAAAGTTCCCCACTGAGTGCCCTGATGCTTTCAAGGACACGCCTGTGGCTGGTGCTAATCTGACGGATCAATACTGAGAGGTTTTAATGATCACTACACCCATTGCCCCAGTGGATAATCCCGGCTGAAAAACCCTCTGAGCCGAGCTTTAAAACACCAGCATCTGCGTGTGTGCAGAGAAATTAAATGATTTGTCGAAAGGAAGAGCCTTTTGGAGTACCTGTCATGTGGCCCCTCGCTGTCCCAGATCCCTAAATTGAGGTGGCTCTGTGTTTGATATGAGCATTTCTACACTGTATAAGAGGATTTCTATTGGGCTGCACAATTTTTAATCACAAAATCATATTAATAGGTCACACCTTTACTTTCCAACTTCTTGTTTTGGCAATTTAAGGTCTTATTTTATCTTTTTCATTGCACTCTTCCTCAAATCCATAGTTGCAAAGGCCCATTATTATTGGATCAGTGTGTGTACAATACACACCACAAAACATGTCTAAATGTTTGAACCCAGTAAAGCTGACTGCAGAACAGTCTGGGATTGGAACTGAACAGGTGCTGGGAAATCTGTCTCATCCCAAACAGTGGATGCACAAGACCCTGGGCTGGATTTATGGCTTCAGAGAGGGGCTGACGTAGATCTGAAATAGTCTGACAACACACACATACACACACACATATACACACATACACACCACAATTCTCACAATTCTTTTTTTCGAATCTGCGCCATTTGAAGGTTAATTGATGCTGAGTCTAGGACACGCTGAATCCTTCTGTGCTGTGATTGGACAACAGCCAACTATGCTTCACGAAATGTCTGAAACTGAGACCTAAGAGACCAATTAATTACTGGGATGGCTAATCCACGGGCACATGCAAAGTCTGCTTGCTTTTACATGGTGTGTAAATCCCTTAGTGGCCATGGCCACATGGTCCATGGTCAAAGTGGGCAACCGGAGTCAGCACAGTAGGTGGTCCCTGCTGAGGTTAGCTACCTGACATGTTGTTGCTACAACCCAAATCTGAGTCGACCTGTAGAAATTCCGACTGACACAAAGTTCATCTCCATCTGCTGGCACACACGCTCTATGGATTTATACTTAGTACATGTTTTCTGTGCATCCCGAGAACAATTAGGGATCCTGTTTGGAATTTGCTCGATGTCTTTTCTCATGCACTAATTAGCTAAAGCCAATGAGAGTATGTTTTCGTTCTCATTAGTGGAAGACGATTTCTTTATTAGCCCCACAGAGGGTAAATGATTGTTTTGTTATACACAAATTACAGACAGGATGAACATGCAAAGAACACATGCAACCACCAAGGGAGGTGTCAGAGTGCGTAAGGTGCTTTGAGGGTTTTCCAGGGTTTGGTACCTTGCTCAAGGGGACTTCAGCAGAGTACCGCTAACCTCACCACTTACAAGCACCACCTTCCTGTTTGAGCCACCCACAACCAGTTAGCATGCCGTCATTACCCAGTCTGACACCAGACACGCCCCCTCCTTTTCCCCAGGGCCTCTGCCTCCCTCCCGTCTGAGACTTATCGCCGTGCATCCCCCCGCGCGACCTCCACCTCATCCCCCCAAAACCTCACCCAGCGGACAAAGGCCCACTGTCTCCCTGTTTTGACAAACAAAAGGAGGGAACAAGGATGCGATGAAAGACAGAAACAGGGGAAAATGAAGAGAACAGGAGAAAGGGGAGTTGTTAAGGGTCCATTTTGTTTTCATGCGCCCTTCAGGAGGGGGCTAGGGCTTTATTCTTTAGCAGAGTTTGCTCTGTTTTTTAACAGTGCAGTTAAATGTGTTTTTTTTTGTAAAGGAAATTTCCATGAGAACAGAGACAGACTGTGGAATAACATAAAAAAAAGTTAAAACAAAAATAAAAAAAGACAGACAACTGTGATTCAAGCTGTGGTTAGTCTCCAAAAATACCCCTCCGTCTGACACATGTTGGTCCCACGTTAAGGAAAGATGGGTAGAAGGAGCAAATGTAAGAAAATTGTGGGTGGAGTAAATCCTATTGTACCCAGTGGTGGTGGCTGCGGTGGTAGTGTGTGTGTGTGTGCGCGTGTGTGTGTGGTGGGGGTAATGGAATAGAAGCAAACGCTTAGTGGTCTGTGTATGTGAATTATTTGTATCAGCCACTCAATACTGACGTGGTGCATATAAAACTACAAAGTATTTTTTAATCAGCTGTCAAACTTTGTGGTGTCCTTTAAAAAAAGCTTTTATCTTTAATGGAAAGAAACACAGAAAGACCATGTTTTTGTTTTTCTTCAGTTTGTGGGAAAGGTTCTGCAAGCTGCAGCTTTCTCTCGCATTACCAGGAAGCAATGTTTGGCCGGCAGGCTTAATTTTTGGCTAAATAGGGCAGTCAGTGAACTCTGACACACAAACACACACCAGACGAGCTGCTAACCTATTATCGTTTGCATCTGTGCGACAGAAACAGGAGCTGGACCAGAGCTGCGTTCATGGCTGTTCAGTGATGGAGCTCTGTTGAGATTTCCTTAAACAGAGCCACCATGTTGGCTGTGTGTGTGTGTGTGTGTGTGTGTGAGAGAGAGAGAGAGAGAAATATTCCTGTAAACTCATACTCATGCCCAACAGTCTGATTATGGCCTCGGATGAAATACAACTACTCCCCCACTGATTTTCACTCTTTTCTTTATCTGCTGGTGCACCAATATAAGAGAAGAGTAAATAATCAATTGATTTGTGTTTGAGATTTGCATCCAAGGTTTGCATCTGCCAAACCTCCGCTCTTCCATGTTCCAGCCCTGATGCTGACACACATTCTGAGCTTTTGATATCAGCTGATACAGATAATTGATCCCAAACTAGGCTGGATCCAGGGTCCCAACAAGCATGTGTCAGACAGTGAGCTGACTAAAACAGCTTAGATCAGCTCTGATACCAATAACCTCTGCTGGTTCTAACCGATAACTGATCAGGCTGTTTTAATCAGTACGGGACTTGGAGTGGTTTTTAGTATTCAACTGGTGAATGTCCTAAGACACATTTCTGTGTTTGTGAGGACTCTCATTGAGTTAATGCGTTCTCCAGCCCATAAATTCAACTCTACTCTCTTCCAAACCAACCAAAATGTTCTCATATCCCCAAAATGTCCTCACTTAGCAGGTGAAACACTCATGTTGGTTCTTCATTTGGTAGCATGTACGCAAACACACGCGCACACACACTGACATAAAAAAAAAACCTCCCATGATCCTACAGTGATCTATTTTCTTTCTTTATCTGGGTCGAGTTAATACCAACTGTCCTTCTTTTGCTATGTGAGCAGGCGTGCGCGCGCGCACACACACACACACACACACACACACACACACACACACACACACACACACATCTCCTCAATCTCCCAGTGACCCTTTTCTCTCCTGCCACTGCCTGTCTTTCCCAATTTCACACATCCTCTTTCTCTGCCTGTCATCACCCTCTTCTTTGCTGCTCTGTGACAACACCATCACGCCCTGCGGACCAGCCCCACCCATCCTGGATGGACGGAGATGCAGCAAGAACAGCCGAACGGTGGGACTGGAGCTCCGGCGAGCTCTGCTGCTTCCACCAGGAGCTGCAGACTGAAGTTATGCCATTGTCCTGCTGTCACAAAGGATCCATTCACACGCTCGATCCACTCCACAGATGCTTGGAAAACCTCTTTCTCTTACACACACACACACACACACACACACACACACACTACTTTCCCATTGAGGAGGGAAAACTGTGGCACAAAACATAAACAGACTAAACAGAATTCACAATGTTGATGAAAAACTGATCAAACCTTAAATTGAAAACTTTGAAATTACATTTTTTCACGAGAGGAAAAAAAAATGGAGCCACACACAAGCTTAACTGTTCCCCTTCTTTCTGCAGATTTACGTGCACTGACTGGACGTGAGGATTTATGAAGACACACGGACAAAACATGTGTGCCGGACAAACACACCCCCACCCACACAGCCTTCACAGCCACCTGCCACAGTGTCTAAGTAAAGTGTTTCTTCTGTGTGCCAAAGTAGTGAAAAACCAGCAAGTTTTTCAAGTTATTCTGTCTTTCTCGTGCTTGAACAGGGCGCTGAGAGTCTTTTCCATGTCGTCTCCTTCTGCCTCTGTCTTTTCATTCAGTCTTCCTTTCAAAAACACGCTTCTCCGGCGAAAAAGAAGGCGTTCTTTTCCTCTGTGGAAAATCTGATTTAAGCCCAGTGAGCCAAACTACAAACCTCCGGCCATCACGCACAGTTACACGCACACTGCACTCGAAAAGGGACAGAGGAGATAAAGGCACGCTAAGGAGACAATTAAAAGAAAAAACAAATCAGGGTTCGGATGTTGTCAGTGAGACGGGCTTGCGTGTGGAAGCGAGGCGAGATGCGGCGGGACGCGCTCGCCGCTGCACTTGCTCCATCAACTTGCGCGTCACATCACATCGCTGGATATCAACAAAACGCGCGCTTACCCAGAATATAAAGTTGAAGATGAAGAGGAGATATTTCACACACTTCATTCCTCCCTCTACTTTCCCCATTTCTGCAGGACTGGAGCGATTTCAGTCTTTATCCCAGAAGAGGCTCTCTCGTTTGTACGCGATCCAAACACTGTGACAATAACGGCGCACCACCACGGCGCCGTGCACGGTGCTCTCTCTCTCTCTCTCTCTCTCTCTCTCTCTCTCTCTCTCTCTCTCTCTCTCTCTCTCTCTCTCTCTCTCTCCCTCTCTCTCTCCCTCTCTCTCTCTCTCGTACACTTGCATGTACGCAGGCGCGCACCCGCACAAAACACCGCAGGACGCGCTTATAGGCCACTCTTTCCAGACCGCCCCTTGCAATAATACAGAGGTGGAGTGGGGGTTGTAGGTGGGGCCCCGACTGTACCGCAAATGTTTGGCCCAAGCGCGGTTGCCCCTGGCAACAAATGAGCGATTTCCTTTAAGTGCCTCTAACATTGTTAAAAGCACAGCCTGGGTTATTGTCTTCGTCTCATGTTATTTTCAGTGTTGTTGTCGTCGTCGTCGTCGTTGTCCTTCAGTACTTCTCTGTCGTTTCAGTAGTGAGGTGCTTGAATTGACACATTTCTTGTATCAGGGCCCCGACAGGATTTGCTCAATTTCCTTTTACGAGATAAACCGTGTTGGCAAAGTTTCCAGGAGCATCACAGCAGCTTTTCCCAGGAACCTGCTGCCCACCTAAACCAGATGTTTGTGCAGTAACACAAACAACGTCAAGCTGCATTTTGACTATTTCACTCACGATTACAGCGCGTGTAAGTGATCTCTAAATTAGAGGGTGTGATTTGAAAAAAAAAAGCCATTTTTTTCTTTTATTTATCGATTTTTAACATCTCTCTTGAGTTGCCATTTAGGCTTTTTAGTCTGAGAAGAAGGTCAAACCCAAACCACAATAATAATCAGTAGAGAGAAAGAAAGAGGGGGGAGAGAGGGAGAGAGAACGAGAGGAGGAAGAGAGGCAGAGAGAGAGGTCCCTCTGCTGACGGCTTTCATAATGTCAGCAGTAGCTGGGTCATCTTTCAGCAGTGACACTTGGAAGTGGACATTTTCGCTGCCAGAAGCAACAAAACATTCAAAGTGTGGTTGATTTTATCCGCAGGAGAATCAGGCGACTGCATAAGAACTAAACTTGCACAAAAAGGGTGTGTGACAGAGCCGGAGAGCTGCCAGGATGCTTTCAACCAGCAGGGAGACAGAACAGGTTGGTGGACTGGGGATGTTGACATGAGCAGAGCCTAAAGAGGAAAGCAGATAATCCCACTGGGGATGAGGCCAGTGCGTTCCCGCTGCTGGGAGCTCTTCATGTCTGTGATTCCTGACATTCCTACACGACAGGTCAACACTGTCGCAAAAATAGATGCGGCTTTCGAGCTCATTTTACAGGAGGATACATAACCAGAAGGCAGCGTTACTTTGACCTTATTTGGTAAAAGACACTAGTTTATGCTGAGGTCATAAGGTCACTGCTCTCACTCTTGGATACAAGAGTCTGCCATCTCCTGTCGCACTGAGAAAAACCACAGGATAAATAAATTGGGTTTATTTATTTACTTGGACCTGAATAAAAGTTTATGTTAGCGGTCGTTTCACTTGATTGTGTTCCTCCTGCAGGAGAGATAAAACTGACTTGTGTCTGATAGAAGAGCTTTCTCTTCCAGATACATTACTCTAATATCCTACTTTATAGTTTTATTATAAAAAAAAAGGCATATTGGGAAAACTCACCTAACATCTAAAATGTTTTGACAGATTCTGCAGGATTACAGAGATTTACGAGGGGACGAGATTCAAAGTATGCTTTTCTTAATTCTATTGGACATTAAATTCTCTTTATGTACAGCTGTGCAAGTTTCCATTTTAACCACTAGATGACAGTACACACCAGTACAAAATCCAGCCGTGTCGTTTAGTCCTTGTGCGCAAATACTGCCCGATGTTTGTTCATATGTTCTGGCTGTTCTGAAGGCTCGGGTGGGCCAGCCCCAGGCACACCTGTAGCTCTTTCCTAATTAGAGCAGTTACGTAAACCAGCATCAGACTTCTAATGCTTTCCAGGTGGTCCACTCTGCAGCCCTTGAATCTTTGCACTCTGGTGTTTTTCCTCGTTTCATTCCTGGTCTCTTGGAATATCTTTCCCTGATGTCTGTGCCGTGTGAAACAACCTTGGTTACCTTTTGAGAGTGAGTACAACCATTGTGTGAACTTTGAACCTTGTCTTTGTCTCCTTTCATGCAAAACCAACGTTATTATGCAGCTTTACAGTATAATCCGTGGTGAACGCGGTCCTGAATCTGACGCAAGACACCAGACAAGTACTGAGGTGTTTAATAAATAACAGCATCAAAAACACAACAATAACAACATTAAAAGCTTAAATTCATTTAACATATAGACATACCATATATATTTTCATATTTTTGACTGTATAAATATGATATGCAGTCTTCATAATTTAAAACAACCAGGAATTGTTGGACTGAGGTAGGGTCAGGGGTCAGGGATGGGTGGGTAAAGTTATATGTGTGAGTATGTGTGTGTGTGTGTGTGTGTGTGTGACTGAATGGCCTCAGTGAGTATGTGCGGAGATGGGAAAAAGGGTTACAGTATTGGCAATTAGGCTGCAGTGGCAGTTTAGTAGAAATGTGTGTCCTTGGTTCTTTGTGGGCAGGATCGTCCTCTGTCAACGTCCCGGTCGGCCTCCCCAGGACTTCCGGCTAAGCACACACACGCACGCAGCATTGATGCGGATGAAACGCCAGGCTGTCCGTTCCTTATACGTGGTCAGGGCGCTTACAAATATGTGCGTGTTGGTGCAGTAGGAGTTCCAGTGGCGACTGTCGATGCCCAGGCAGCCTGAATTGGCCGGTTTGGTGGCCTTTTTGCCGCCCCCTCCCCCTGACTTCCCCCCGTTTGCAGTCCCGGGGCCTCTGTGCGTGGGGGATCGGCAGGTGGTCTCGTAGAAGAACTGTTTCTTCACCACGTTGTTGATTGTAACGTTGGGCAGAACTGTCACCTCGTTCCCTGCGATGTCCGTGGCTCGTGTCAAGTTGCCCACCCAGATGTTTATGCTTTCACACACTGAGTACTCCCCCCGGTGCATGGTGTGTGATCCTGCTCTGCGCCTTACTCTCACATCCCTCTCACCCCTTCCACGTCATAGCCCTCGTCTTCTAAGGCATCGTGCGTTGGGGGCACCTCGCTGAAGACGACCCGGGGCGAGGAGCGATAGCGCTTTTTGGAGAAGAGCTTGGGGTCCACCGCTGGAATGGAAGGGTCCGGGGAGTGCATGAGGGCGGCGCTCCTGTCATGGGCGTGAGAGGTTGCCCGGTGGGGTCTTTTGGTCCTGTGGTGGCTGGTCCTGCGGGTCTCCTGTGAAGAACGGTGCTCAGAAATGTGGTCCCTGGTCACTGTCTGCTCCTGTCCTGCTCTGTGATTGGCTGTCGTCTGCTGTGCTGCTTTGTGGTTGGCTGTCCCGGTGCCCCAGGCCAATCCACCGCCCATGTTCAGTACAGCCTGGACGCCGATCAGAAAGAGCAGGACCAGTGGTGACGACCTCATGGGCACACGTCCTGAGCCAAACACGAGCAACAAGTATGAGGAATTATAGAGCATTTTAGATCAGCAGAGTAAAAGAAAAAAAAGTTGATGAGCAAATTAAAGATGCAGAAACTTTAGACCAACTATATTTTTCCCAGAAGAGTGTCCGCGAGTATTTTCAACTCCAGAGGTTAACTGTTTTCATAGATTTAGGAATTGGCACAAAAGTGTCTCTTCCAGATGCTAAAATACCTGTGGAATGTGTCCTACTGAAGTGAGAGCCCCTGTGGACTCTAGAGCCAGACTCCGACGCAGGCCAGGCCCCTCATGCCTGCCATCCAGACCCCTGAACCTCCACTCTGCGCAACACACAAGGACACACCTGAAAATGACAGAAATGGATCTATTATTTGTCTGACATTTTACATATTTTACATACAGTTACACATAAGTCACATATAGCATAAAAACAAGTATATCTGAGTGGTCTGCATGGTCTTATCTTGTGAAGAGTACACAGACACTCATCATGTTTAGGTCTTGCCGTACGTCGGAATGTGCAGCATTTCACACCTCATTAGACGCCACATCGAACGTTAATCATCCTGTAATGGTGCGGTGAGCGCGAGTCTTTCGGAGAATCACCAGTTGTGCATGCACGTATGCAGAGAATGCAGGCACAGGCTTGGATGCTGTAGTGTACAGGAATACACACACATGTTCTCCCACGCAAACACTGAAAGGTCAAAGCGGTGAGTTGAACCGAGAATGTCAGGATTTTGACGTATTTGCAACATGGTAAAACACACATCTGGCTGGTATGTGTAGTCGCATTAAGCTGGGTTGTAAAGGTTGAGCTGAGCAGAAACAGCTCAGTGGTGTTCAGGAGTTTCATGCAATGTCGAAGCTAGATTTTATCCAATGTTTTTAGGCTGTCATGTAAATAAATGACTTATAACGCCTGTATCCCAGTGACCAGAAGAGGTCAGTGTTGACTGTAATTCATCCACCCGACAAACTTTAAGCAGCTGAGACATAAAAATGTCACTGGCTCCCGTCCCAGAAGAGATAACTGCATGAGAACGCAAGTTTTTAGACATTTTCCCACAATTTAAAGTGATAAAATTCTTGGGATTTCTGCTCTCTTGACTGTTTTATATGTCTGTTCACAAGGCAACACAGCTCTGCAGAACAGCCCGATTTGAAATTCAATCTTTATAATGCATGAGATTAGCTTTTTATTAAAAGGCTTTGCTGCTGATTAAATGGACCAAATGCACATTGTGACTACATTACACACTGCTGATGTAAATTTATATCACTATCAGTCATGAAATAATAAAATTAACTGCCTGTTCACATCAATAAAGCACCTTTTCCAGTAAACATTTCAAATTAATGGCCAGCTTGTGATATGACATTTTTACACAGTGTTTTTGACATTTTCTGGCTGTTTGAGCATTTGCAAAACGTTAACTTCACTAAAAGGAGAAGCTGTCAGTGAATATGTGCACTAATATTTAGAAACACAGTTTGTGATTCTAATTGGCCAAAAAGTGATGAATCTTAGCTGGTTGGTGGTACTCTATGTGTCCCTGGAGGAGTTGGTTGATGTTAGAGAGTGTGTTTGTGTGTTATTCTACTGGAACCCAAAAGTCAGAAAGGGAAAGGACCTCACATTTGTAGAATTATTTCCCCAACATTCGAATGTGTCTGGACATCCCGGAGACCTTCTCACACAAACACTAATATAAACACTAAACCAAATACAAAACACACACGCGCACGCATGTGAATGCGATTGCAAACATGTGTGATACCGCTGCAAGTTTTCCTGTATTCAGGGCTTAAATTTGATCCTGCTGCTTGTTGTTGTTTGGTTTGTGTGAAGCTCTCCAGCAGAGACTGTAATGGAGTCAGTGGAAAGTCAGATATCTCAGCCACATTTGCATCGGCGGGGCCAGGAAGAGAAAATGCTGCATGACACATGCTAAGATCTTCTATCAAACTGTGGGGGGGAAAGGGCGAGCCATATGGTTCGGATAAAACTGGAAGTCTTAAGACTTCTTGTGGGGCTCCCTGTGACCAAAATGTCTTTCTCTTTAATATCCATGAGAAAAATGGAAACATGCAAACACACACATACGGTAGAAGAAGCAGAGGGAGATGCTGCCGCCTCCAAAAAAGAAGTGACAGAGAGTGTGAGTCACACTTCTCGAAACCCAGCATCTGCGTCGTTCACCTAAATTCAAACAAACCTGGTCAAATTTCTACCACATTTCTCATACGGCTGCTGCTAAAAAGGCCTAAAAGTGCCAATTTTTGATGAAAGAAAGTGGAAAAGAAGACACAGCACATGCAGCTGGTGATTGTCTTGGAAAGGCAATCGCCTAGCAGCAGAGTGGAACACTTCAGAAGCAGACTAATTACATCGCCTGAGGTGCTGGACTCCTAAAAGTCATTTACCTGTACTGATTATGTCGCGTTAGCCACATTTTATTTCATTTTTCCAGTCCACAAGATGCTCAACCATTCAAAGTGGGGCTGCAACAGCGGCTGCGAGCGGTTACGGTGCGGCACGGCGACAGCACGGCAGGTGGGCCAAACCGCGATGTGTTCACAGGAGAGGCTGAAGTTTCTCTCCTCTTCCCGTGTTACATTAGTCATTAGATACAAGTCGCTGTTAAAAGACGTGCGGGAGGGTTGTGTCAACAGCTCTCCATGGCGAACACGCCGCTCTCTCAGAGTGATGACAACACCTTCGCCTAATGAAGGGGTGGGAAGAGGAGACTGGCAGTGGCAGAGGGTGTGTGTGTGTGTGTGTGTGAGCGTGTGTGTGTGAGTGTGTGTGTGAGAGGGAGAGCATGGACTGACAAGCATTGATGTGGAGGGAAAACAGAGGAAAATAAACAGTTATTGTGTGTCTGTCATCAGTTCAGTGTAGTCCAGTTCCTCCGGCTGTCGTCTGCTGGAAATAGTTACTGAGAGAGATGCCCGACAGGTGAGCCTGCTCTCCCTCCGCTTTTACACTGCAAAGATCCTCAGAAGGAACAGTAGCTCTCTAATTCCCTTTATCAATATGTAAGAAGCACTCAGATCCAGATACATCTCTTTTTTGTAAGTTTTGATTGAGGTTATTGTTAGTGTGTATAACCTATGATAAACCAGCGAGCTGCAGGAGGTCTGTTTGTACCTCTCACCAGATGGGTCCAGCACCCTCCTGGCCCAGATCAGATCAGATCTGACCAGATCAGATCAGAGCAGAACACCATTGGTGATATTTTTGGTTTTCATAGTGACACACCGAAGATACAAAGATATACTCCAAAAACAAACAGACAACAACAGCAAGAAAATCCTTTTTATGAACTATATTGGATTCATGCAGCAGTTATAATGTTTAAAACAGAGCTGGTGAATGTTGTCTAACCTGTTGGTCCTAACCTGGGGTGACGCTGACCACCTGCTGGGCAGGGACGCTTTAAACATGCCAGAGGGAAGGAGGAAGAGAGAGAGAGAGAGAGAAGAAAGAGAGAAAGGGGGAGAGAGTCAAACTGACAACCTGCTAAAATACTTATCTGCTCAATGACAAATGATGCCAGATATGAGAACCGTTTGTTTTGCCATCTTCTAACCCAGGATCTGACATACACCATCTAAAACACACATGCTGTTTTTGTTTCAGCCTTGTCAAAGCTTGTTGGGTTTGTGCGAAGCAAAAGAACCAAAAAGGCTGCAAGCTCATATTTTTCCCTCCTGTACCTAAAAATATGCACAAATCATTTGACATCTTCCTGCTGTGAATCATGCAAAATTCTGTAATCTGAAGAGTTACAGATACAAATTAAAGATACAAATTATTTACACAAATTTTATAAAACTACAACGAACCACCCTGGTTTCCTACCGTGATAAGGGGAATTCTTCAGTTTATGTGTTTTTGTCATGACTAACACGTGTAGCTCTATCTGGACATTTGGTGCCTGTATCGTATTTACTGTCCACCCCAGCCCTTTTTCACAGGTGTTTCCTTTCATAAGCTGCAGTAAAATAAACATTTTCTTGTGTCTGTTTTGGGTATCTTGAGAATATCAGTTGAGCGGGGAGCCGAAGCGTGGATACTAAAACGAGCAAGACTTTGGCCACGATCCAGCGTCTCCATCCTGCCGTTTCCTGACTTTTTCTTTGCTCACATTTCTCTCTGTCAGTCGGCCTGTCACGTCTTTAAATTCCTGCCTTTTATTTCTCCAGCAGCCTGAGCCAATGTTGGTCTTTTCCCTCACAGCTAAGGGCCAAAGGTAAACTTCAAGGACACGCGGAGGCCAGTTCTGGGCCTTTAAAAGCAAAAACAGAGCCCAGCATCTGCACCTGTGTGGCTGCAGATGTCATTTCACTGCATTTAAATCTACGTTTTTTTTTTTTTTGAGGAGAGGGGGGTTTTTTTTTTTAAAAAAAAAAAAAAAATTTTTTTTCTATTTTAAAAATAAAAAAAAAAAACTTTTTTTTTGAAAAAGAAAAATATATTTATAACTTTTTTTGTAAAAAAAAGTAGGTGTGTGGAAATGAGTAAAAAAAAATATATTTATAAAAACAAAAAAACAAAAATATTTTTATATATTTATTTATATATATATATATATATATATACACATATATATATATGTATCTAAAAAAAAATTCTAGCTTGTTTTATTTTTTTGTTTTGAGTCTGTTGACCTAAAAGGTTGCCGGCTGCCGCGAGCAGAGAGCTTTCTGTAAAGAAATGGCAAAACCGCAGACAACAGCATTTACTTCCCAATGGAAGGAATTTGTCTTGGAATAAATTATAATACGTTTGCCGTGTGTGTGTGTGTGTGTGTGTGCATGTGGCTCCAGTTTAACCGTTTTACTAATGCAAAACAATAAAGCAGAAGGAATTTTTTCAAAAAAATGTGCAAGTTTTTTACGTGCGAGTTGATTTAGCTAAATGTAAATAACTAATTATTAGATGTATCACGTGTATATGAAATAAATTTACAGTTGTTTCAAGTTGTTTGTCAAATGTCATTAAAAAAAGACAAAGCTGCATTACTCACTGTTTTGCATTACTCGCTGTCATACGGTAAATTTAATTCCTTTGAATCAAAAATGTGGAACTTTTGTAATGAAAATCCAAAGTAAACAATGTTTTATTCGAGAGCAAAGCCTAGCGATAATTGCATTAGGAGGAGGGGGGAATAATTACTGTAAAGTGGAACAATACAGCCCTTTGTGCTGCACATATCTGTCATGCATGTTTTTATAAATTGGGCAACCTCAGCGAGCAATGCAAAGACACTTAAAGTGAAGCAGGAAGGGTTTATTATAATAAGCTGTTGGTAGAAATTTATTATTAAAATAGCCAAATTACAAAAGGCTTCATGTGCTGCTTTGTTTGCCTCAGTCGCTGTTTCTTTAGACCCACCCGTACACTCCATGTGAGCCATATCAAATGCTTTTTTTTTTTTTTTTTTTTTTTGCAGAGTTTTAGCTACAAATCTGTTCCCTACCAGATAAATGTTTTGTCCTCAGTGTTTTCTCTAAGTTGTGTAGCAACCTTGCTGGGGCAGGGATGTGTCTGGCTAAGATATGATCTGATGTGGATGCACAATTGAACAGTTTGCATTCAAAGTTTAAGTAGTGCTGGGCAACAAGGTTAAAAAAAACAAAACAAAACAAAACAACCTAATGGGTTCGCACATTAACACTTCTTGATTTTACTTTCAAATGGCCAATGATGTCATCCTGCTTAACATTCGTTTAATCAGCTCCTTGCTGCCATCTGGGACAGCGCAACTCTCTTGGCAGTCGGGCTAATCCACAGTCAGAACATATTGTTTTAGGGTTTTCCATGTTTTGTCCAGGTCCTCACACCCGTGCTGATCCCAGGTCAACACACCCTCTCTCTGTGATGGACAGGCGTACGTGGGAGGCCGGTCTCCAGCCTCCAAAGCAGGGCGAAGACAATGACTACCATGTTCTCGGGGCCTAATATTCAGCAATCATCTCGGAAAAGCGCTTAATCTTTTGGCATGGCCGCGCTAATAACTCTTCATTACTGGAGAAAATCTATGATCCCATAGCAGATGAAGCCAGAGTGAAAAAATGCCTCGAAGAAATGTGCGGACAAAGACCGGAGAGGAACAAATCAGAAACAGCGAGAGAGAGGAAGAGGAAGTAATGGAGGGGTGGGCTACAGATAGGCAATGTGATGGCAGGGGAATTTAGCAAATAATGGAGAATGTTATTCTGCAGCAGGAACAGAGACAAAGAGGTGTTTAAGCGTAGCGTAGGAGGGAGGATTTGGTCTGGAACAGAAAGGGGAAAGTTTGGACCTTGGGGGCTTTAGGCGATGGTCCGACCATTGCTGTGTTTTATTTGTTCTGTGTTTTAATTCCAATTTGACCCAACAGAAGATGCGAAGAATGTGGTGTCCTTTTTAAGACACTTTTCTATATTTCCCAAAAAGAAAAAAAGAATCCTTTTGATTTTTTGAAAGTGAAAGGAGAGGTATACATATTTCATTTTTACCTCCTGTGCTGCTGCTGTCAGAAAACTCAAAGAATTCCCTATAGATGAATTTACCTCATCTGTTGTGATTTGCCATATTTGTGGGCGTCAGCCAGAGATGCAGACTGGGTATATGTTGCAAAAATTTGGTATTTCCATCACTGCCACCATTTGTTTGATTATAGAGTCACCCATCTCGCTAAAGACTTGACCCGGTCAGTTTCCATTCTGTGTGGTCTCCACATTTCTCTTTGTCTCTCTCTCTCTCCTTTTTTGTTTGTGCCTCCCTCACCCCTCCCCTGCTCATCTTTCCCGCTCTGGCTGATGTCAACCACCTGTCCGGGTGGGACCTCACAGGCCCGTCCTCCGTCTGTTAGCGGAATGCTGCATTCTGGCATGAATGGAGGCACAGTGAAAGAGATGGAGCCTCTGCTTTCCAGCACACTTCTGCATGTGAGAGCTTTTTTTTAACTCTTTGCCTTGATGGTCAAATCATAGAGAGGGGTGGCTTCCAACGGCAATCTCCTTGTAAAATGCCATGAATCCTTGTGTAGACAGTAAAAGTCCTCAGACTGGTTTTATTGGCTAAAACCAACTGTAGGGGAAAAAAACATTGTATATATTATTAAAAGAGTTCAGTTACGAGCACAAAATAGTGCATAGCAAGTTATGCGCCATGCTGGAGTTAACCTCTGTGATTATAGTGTGTCCAACGCAAACACGCTTGAGCCTATAAATTATATAGCCATGTACACACATGCACAAACACATTCCTCCAGTGCTGGTACAGTTTTAGTATTTGTCTCTGCATTTTCATATTTATCTTTTTGTACAAGTATAATGATGCCAAAGAGCAAAGCATGTCTGACTTGTTTATTTAGGGGTTTGAGGCGAATTTGGGAAGATCAGCTTCAGAAAACAAACCAGCTAATTAGGATTAAGGAGACACAAGGTAGGAAGAAAAGGTAGGAGAAATTCCAAACCAGCAGTGCCATGAGTCAACAGACGGTGCTGTCAGCACAGTAGTAAAGAGTGCCGCAAATATCCAAATGATTTAGTGATTTATCAGCTGCTGTGTGTTTTTGGCCTGCATGCACACACATGACAGAGCAGAGCTATTGCAGGAAGCCATAAAAGTATTTGTGGGGAATGAACAGGCATGTCTGCACACTGAGATGTCATTTTCTCAGCAGAATATAAACATACGCAAACGTGAACAGTTAAAAAAAAAAAGCAAGCAGACACAGGCAAACATAATGCTTTTAAAGGAGCACCTGTCCAAATCAGCCCTTCAGAAGCCAAACACAAAGCCTCAAAGGTCTCGGCAGGCTTAGGTTCAGATTTCAATCTAAAGAAAGTCCAAATAGCGTGTGCTATTCTTGATTTTGCATCATGCAAAGGAGCAAGAGGAAAGGTGCCGAGACAAAAGAAATCTGCATGTCATGCAACAATTCCATCAGCAGAGAAGTAAAGTTCCAGATGTCAAACAATGTTGGGTCAGATTTCCCAAACATCTCGAGAGCTTGTTTGTAAAGGAGATGTCAAGGAGAATAAAAGCAGAAGGAAATTTGGAAGGTAATGTCAAATTTGTGAGGCTATCCGCTCCTGTGCCGTGAGGTTCCGAAGTCTGGCCTGCGATGACCTCTGGATCTCCTGGTCCTCTACAGAGCAGAGGTGTCAACCAGACTTGAACCCTGACCTTTTACCTCTTACCCATGGATTTCAGACAACACTTCAATTGGTTCACATTCTCTGCTCTGACCTGTGCCACACAGCCAGAAACCACAAAACCACATCACTTCGGGTCAAACCAGTGAGGCCTCCACACAAGAAAGCTTTGTTTTAGACGTCCAAACATTTCCCACAGACCCAGAGGTAGTCTTTATTTTCCCAAATTACATGAAATACCTAAGTTAAGGTTGGAATGATGCTGAAATTTCTTCTTCCTCGTCTTGTAGAGTTGCCACGGTTGGTTTTCCAGCCTCGGGTTACGAAGCCGCGTTAAACTGATGGGTCCAGGTGTGCTCTTCGCTTTGTCCAGGTGTCCTATATAATATCGCAGTCTAGACGGTAAACACTTTCCCCTGTTTGCATCTCCAAGGGGAGGAACTTCCTCCTATCTTACCATGTGTCAGCTGATGATTCCATAGATCTAAATGCCTGTTGACAGGATGGCTTTATTTCTGAACCGAGTGAAGTTAGAAAAATAAACTCAGCATTTGTCTGTGTGATCTAAACTTGTACAGAAAAACCTGTTTAAAGCTTTTTAATCTATAAAATAGTAAATCAAAATGTATCTGTTTATTTTGTTTAATTTTGGAAATTCCATTATGTATGTAACATACACACACACACACACACACGTACACAGCGAAAGCTGTAATTCAGCTTCAAAGGGAAACCTGAGAGGCTCATGAATAATCACAGACATCTTTGTCTGCAGGGGAAACCATCACTGTCCATCTGCCCTCTATATGTTCACCCTCCATACGTGTGCATCCATTAGTTTGCAAGAGTGAAGCTTTAATCTTCTCTGTTGAATGTGTTCAGGGAATCGAACCATTTCCAGATTCACTGTCAACTAAACGTTCATCTCAAACAGAGAATTTGGAGCCAAGAACCATGGTTGGCTACAGAAACGCCAGAAATGTATAATGTTCCATCATTACACAAAGACTCCACTCATCACTTCAGTCTAATCTCCAGGTTTACCAGGAGAATGCCATTTGATGACATGACTTGTTTTCACCGAGGCAACAGCTGCCTCTTCTTAGACGTGCAGTGATGTCATAACGCTATGACCCAGCGTTACCACATCGGTGACAACAAGAAAGTTCTGAAAGTTCCTTCGTTAACATCGGTAAAGGTGATGACCACATGATCAGCACTAAATTCACCCAGGTTATTTTCAATCCCACTACACGGAAGAGTACCCCGAATGGGACAAATGTAACAAATCAGTTGTTTTTGGAGACGTAAGTTGAAGAACATCTGCTGTGACAATGCAGAAAAAGTTTAGTGCACGAAGAACCTCGACCCCGCTGACATCAGAGATATGATGTATTTAATGTCTTTGACTTCTACTGTGGACCAGCACACAGAGTCGGCTTGTGGCGGCAGCAAAAAACGAAGCTCGTCAATGATAGCAACAATGTGTAGTGCTGTCCTCTTGAGCTTCACCCGCTGGCCTGTTCTTAAAGGCTTGATGCATTTCTTCTGATCTGACACAGATGCACCCAACAAGCACACAATGTGCAGATGGTGAGAATATGAGCAGACTTGTCACTATTGTGTTCTGTGTATTTCTTTTTATCCCAGTCCAACAAGTTCTTCTCCCCCATCTGCATTTGATTCCAAAGAGATCTAAAATATTCAAATGTGTCTGACATTTTCTGCACCTATAGGAGAGACTTGCAGTGTTTGTGCGCGCAGATTTTGGTTTGTTGTGACATTCCTCCAAAGGAATTCCCTGGTAGGAGTGGCAGACGTGAGGTCTCTCTCACTCTCACACTCGTAAACATGCGTGATTACGCATGAATACACATATAAGAGGATAAAAGAATTGATCAGCTGCACACCCATGCAGGCAGCAGACCCCACCCAGTTCCAAGGATAACCTCTGCAATATTTCCAGTTCAACAGTGAAGCTCATCAGAATCTACAGGTCCTTTAAGGGTTGTGTAACATGAGAGGAGTCAAAGGCAAATAAAAAAAGAAGAGAAAGACTGACAGAAAAAAGAGAGAGAAGGTAAAGGGGATTAGGAGAGGAAAGGTAACCTGATGTCCCTGGAGTTTTATGAACACTCAATTGGTTCCCATTGAGCAGAACCACATTTTACCTCCCGACCTCTGTTCTGCCACTCACGGGAGCTCTCCCACCTCTGTGTGAGTCTACAGATCTATTTAATCTTTTAGGGAAGGGCACTGACAAAACGTCTTAATTAATTAAATAATATCACTGGTAGAAGCCAGCATGAATTGTTCAGCCCCAACAGAGAACTGCTGCTGCACTCAATCACAACTCAGGGACTCTACTTTCACTTGATGGCAGGTTCAGACAAAACTTTGGGTCCAGACGCAGCGTCTAAGGTCTGAAGATTAAAAACACATTGAACAGGTTTGGTTAAAGACCAAAGGCAGGACTCACCTCTCTAATAACGATCCTTCTCTCCTCTCCCCCCAGTGACTGACAACTTCCAGATGAACTCTCTTATATTCCACTGTGCTCTCTTCAGGCCAGTCAGGGCAGAGATGATCCTAAACTCCAAATCCCGCTCCTGCTTTTTAAAGCTGTGAATCCAGGTCTAAGGCCATGCACGTCTGTCTGTCTGTCTGTCTCCCTCCCACACTCTTTGGGAAATGAACTGTTTAAAAAGTTTAGTCCCAAAGCTGCTCCCTCCCTCTTGCGTGGGCATCCAACAGGGTCCTAGTGCCTTCTCCTCAGTTTCCCTGAGACTATAGACAGCTGCTCGTAATTTGTACATAGTCGTTTCTTATCCTCAAATTCCATTTCATTTTTACTGCTGAAGTCACAGTCGGGTCAGGTTTTGAGTGGAGGAAGGCTGCTAGAGACGCTGATGTCCGTCACCTGTAACCTTGGAAACAGCCTGGGTTGGCACACATGCTTGAATTAGCAGCAGCCATCAATTCGAAGAACATCGCAAAAAAGTTCGCTAAAGTCTGATATGCATCTCCAACTGCGATCTAGTGAGAATCATTTAACTAAAATATTCCTTCAACCTGGTGGAGAGCAACCACACCCCGCATTCAGCAGAGACCCCCCAGGCCTCAGTATCACAACAGCCCTTCCTGGTATGTCGCTCCTGATTGCACATTTTCATTCTCGTCTGCTTTTCTGACTTTAATGGATTTCTTTTGCCATTTCTACAACCTAAAGAGTATCGTTGTCGAAGCCCCTGGCGCTGAGCAGACGGCCATCCCGCCCTTCTGTTCTGACACTGAAAAGAGAGGGGTGGGCGGCAATAAAGAGAAAAACTGGCGAAAGGAAGGATTGTATGTCAGTGTCATCCTTGTGTTCTCTCTGTGGGCAATGCAAATTTGTTTTCTTACAACACAGAAACTTTGAATGCAAATAAAAAAACAACAAAAAACAGCAACTTTATTTATAGCAAATGGGCCCAGAAAGAACTAACACAGGTGAATATTTAAAAAGGAGTTTTCTACTGATGAATTTTGACCCCTCAGAGGTGGGCTCATACCCAAACAGGTATTTTCCCAAAGCCTTTCTGAGATTTGCATGTAACATTCTCTCTTTCTCTCTCTCTCTTCCCTGTCAGAACTGACTCAGCCCTTGTTATCAAGCCAGAAAGGGGAAACCCTAGTAATTCAACTCTGAACCTGCACCCCTCAGCGTGGCTGGTTAAGGGTGAAAAAGAGCAGGAAGGTGGAGAAGAGGTCAGGGGTGCAACGAAATATTCAGTTTTCAGACATTTTCAGACTTGAACTGCTCTCACAGAGGTTGGTGCACGAGTTTGATAGCCAGACAAGGGTTTATCTACAATCAATGCCCGCATGTAAATTTAAATTAAACAAAAAAAAAAAAAAAGTCGTGCAAACATCTGAAGCTCTGACACAAAAACGCCTCATTACTTACTGTGCAGTTACACTATATCCTAATTTTTTTCTTCTTTATTTTCCTGTCTGATGCATCCCAGCATATGAAAAGATCCACCCAGATTCACTGTGCTTTACTTCCAGACACTTAACAAAAGGGTAATTCAAAACCCCATGTGATATGCATCAGAATTTTATCTGAGAGAAGCGGTTTGACGAGTTTCTACCGGCAAAAGTCTGCTCACACAGACACGCTTGTGTCAAAGCGTGCGTTCGCTGTTCATCTCAATTATTTCAAGAATGATGTCATACCTCTTTAAATGAGCTTTCTGTGGCTGCATTTACGTTCCTGTCTCTCCATGTCAACTTAAAGATGATATATGGACAACAACAAAGACGTTTTTTTAGTTAACATTGACATGTAAAGAAAATTATGACGAGAGAAACAGCTTTTTCCCCTGATGAGCTGTAGTGTGAAGACATGTGAGGACTACTATGACAAACAAAAAGCAGCGAGGCCAGATAAGTGCACTTAGCCTCAGCTGTGGTTAAGTATACATCAACTTTCTTTGTTACTATGATGTTAACATTAAAAAACCTACCTGCTTGTTTTACTAGACCGCCCCCCCCCCCCCCACACACACACACACCCAGTGAATGTTCTGCAAGGCCAAATAATAAAATTATTAACCACTGATGGAAGCTTCCTGTAAATGTCATCCATATGTCACAGGGAAGGTGGCTGCATGGCAGGGTTTCACCTGCGCCTTTGTTGACTGTGCGGCTGCGTGTGTGTGTCATCCCGTGAGGCGGCTGAATGGCGGGTCCTTGGTGTATTGTTGAGTTTGAGGGGCTGCCCTCCTACACCCTCATGGCAGCCTTGTGCTGACGCACCCATGAAGCCTCTTCAGTCATTGACTCTTCTGTCCCCTTCCTCCCACAGCCTAGCCAGGCAGAATCCTGCTATTGTACGATCGCACGGTGTAGCAAACGGTCAGACACACACTTACACAGTGTTTCCAGATGGATTCCAAATTATATATATGTATAAAAAACACAAGTGTACATTTAGCTAAGAAAAACATGCAGTGCACGTTGTTTGGTGACGGTTTTCCAGTTTTTCCCACAGTTTGCCCTCCAATTTCCTCTCAGTGGAAACCAAGCACGTCATTAAACCCAAACTCCCTGTGTGTGTTTACGCACGCTTGCGTCTGTTGCTGTGGTTCTGTGCTCTGTAAGTCACTATCAACTTTAGCCTTTTTAACCATTGTTTCTAGGACATGCCCCACTGCCCCACTGCTCCACTGCTACTGTGATAAGTTCCCACTGATGACAGCAAAACATAATGTCTGACAGCATCTTGTGTTAATTTCTTAAGAGGGCATATGGGTTTATGTTTAAAACAAAGGAGAAGCACTTTCAAATAAATTAATCTTGCATTTGATAAAGCATTAACTTTTTATTTTTTGTTTGAAAGTGAGAGATTAGAAATACTTTCATGGCCAAGAAGCCATTTTAAGGCCCTGTCACTTTAAAAATGAAAGAATCAAAAAGAAATTCCAATAATCTGTCTGCATTAGGGTGATTCTTTTTGTTAGCCGACTGTTTCTCAAACACACAGGGGGCATTGTGTCCTGTAATGGAACCCTGGCCCCAGGGTCTTGGTGCAGTTCACAACTCCTAGACATGTAGGCTGAGATCTTGGCCTGGGAACACATTGTTGCAGTTAAATATTCTTCCAGAGCACATACAATATATAACACATTCAGTCTGATAAAAGGAAAGAAGCGATTGCTTTGGTGAAATCACATAAATCTGAGAGCAAAAGCAATATATACGGAGCAGCGTAGAACACAGTCCTCATGTGGGGAAACTGTGAAACAAAATGAAACCAGATACAAGATGAAAACCACGGCTTATGTCTTCACCCAAAATTTATTATGCGGCCAACTTTTTAGCAACCATCTTGACAAATATGGCAAGACAACAATGGCCCCTACACACCAATTTTGACAAATTTCCGCATATTCTGCTGATTCCTGGACATTTACAGTAATATATCCTGCTTTAAATGCTATTTCTCACACTATAAGGAAATTTTACCACTTTTCTTCTCAAATGGGAACCGTTTGTGACTTAGAATGTATCCCCTGGACACAGGACAAGGCAAAACAAGTATTTGACATCCAAACCACACCCCCACCCTATTCATGGAAATCTGACTTACATAGTTGTTGAGCAGCAACAGATACCTGTTCCTTGATGTTTCCAAGAAATCACTGAAATTGTTTTAAAATCCAAAGGCAAACAGGGTTTTACAAGAATTAGAAGCAAGTCCTGTGTGTCATGTCTTTTCTTTTGTGTTCACCATTTTTATTTCTCAGCTACACTTATTTGTCTCACAGTGTTTTTTCTGTATTTTCTACATTAATTAGCAGTTCTGTAGCGTAACCCGCAAACAACATTTGTTTACTTTGTTTAATTTTATCCTTCTAAATCCACAATAAAGTTAAAAAAAAACACAAATTGGCTACTGAAGGTGCCATTTAAAATCTCATTTCATATCTCATTTTTGTATTGGCAGATATTATATTAGATAATTCGATACATTTTTACATTTCTTGCAAAACTCCACCATGCACAAATGAGTCCTGACATGTCTGTTATTCAGTAGTGGGTAATGCTGGTAACTGCTAACAAATGTTGTTAATGACAGTTATGTTTAACATTTTGACAATTTATAGGTATAAATTAAATAAATAAATATTATTAATGCTTAATGTGAGGAATCTGCTTCAAGTTGGTCTATTTTCTCCTTCAGTTCCCCCTTGTTTCAGTGTTTTAGCTGATATGACTCCCTCCTTGGTCTTTGCACACCTGCTCTGGCTTTGTAATCAGCTCACCTGGCCCTCATCAGCACCAATCAGTAACAGCATGAAAACCTGCTCCTTCTGTCTGTCCTCTGCCAGTCGGCTGTTTGACCCCTAATGGTGATTTAGAAACCCCTACATTTATGTCCCTTTGGTTTTTGGACGGTTTTTGAAAAGGGTTTCGAGTTGGATTTTGAAATAACTTTTTGATTACTTCCGTCTCATTTAAGCAGCAAGTCTATTTTCAACCAAACAGTCAGACCAGCCTCTTGCCTCAGGGACAGTTCTGCTGACTCATTCATGACTCTTTCGCATCTGCTGCTTCACGGTAAGACAACAAACACTGTTCTACCTGTTCAGCAAAACAATCCCTGTGTATAGTAAGCTGGTGCTTGAAAACTAAAAAATAAATAAGGTGTCCTTTGAAGAAGTGCATTGATCAGGTAGAAATGTCAATATATTTTCAGATCTTGTATGTATTTTGTCCTTCTAAGTTAACTAATTCAATCTTGGTTTGTTGTGGCAAGACTCTAGTTCAAGTTAACCTATAAAACATCTCTAGTGGCACTTCCTCAATGATACCTTAGCTGAGCCTGTAAAAAAACAAATGGCAACAATTTTGGAAAAAAGCCCTAATTCTGCACTAAAGTACCCAGGCAACTATGCCTTTGGCAGCCAGGTTTATGACACCAGGATTGCATTTGTCACGTTTTTGGGCACCAAAGAATTCAAAGTTTTAACCTCAGGTTTTAACAAGAACATTTTAGAAGACCACAGGCAAAAACAACAGACAGACAAAAGCAAGTCTCTGATTATGATGTACATGGCCAAATATCTCACAGAGCAGGCCTCTGAGGTTTAAGGTATTGCAGCAGCGATTGTCTGTTTCTTTCTACACTAAACTGACTGTCAGGCTGATTGGGGGCACAAGTGAAACACGTGTTTGTAAGGTATGATGTGTCAGTTACACACAATCAGTTGTTGATAACTGGTCCTAAATCTCCTGTGTTTACACAGTTTATCTGACTGAACCAGTCAAGTGGAAGTATAAATCATGCTTTGGAGGGTTGCAATTTGGCATGAAATGCTGCAGCAATGACAATTTGGAGTCATAATGGGTCTGTGCTTGGTTATAAATACCTATTTTATGTAGTCATATACCTAAACTACAGCCATATTTAGAAACTATCTGTTTGCACCAAACAAATATAAAGTTACAACACTCCAGAGACTCCTGGGCGTTCCCTCTGACTAATCTGAATACTTGCAACGAAAGGTGAAAGCTGCTTGTCAGCCCTGAGGCTAATTACAGTACGCAACAGGAATGCATTGCAGAGAAAATTAGATCGTTTGCTTGTTAGAGATGCCATTGTTGAGGTAAAGTTTCTACCCCCGCAAACCTCCGGGCACGATCCTCCCACATCTCCAGCCAAGATGCAGAACACTCCCACTAAGTATAGTAGTGACGTTAGCCCCGCGATGTAACAGTGTCACACCATTTGAACCCTTCCTAATTCTTTTAATTTAATTCACCTAAATAACTGTAGCTAAAAAGTTAGTCATGAATTTGAATGAAAACTGCTATTTGATTTGAATTGTTTTTATTGGAGCAGGACAAAATTGAGTTCTTAACAGGAGGTAGCCTGTGGATGAACTGTGACGTAACAGTTTGGATCGTGCCCTCTTGACTGACTGAGTTCCACTGGATGCTGCACTAACCAGGCTGTAATGATATAGTAGGAGGAGGAGCCAAGGCAGAACAATCAAGTCACAGATTCTTCAGCAAAACTGTTCATAAATATGCAAAAACTGCTAAACTTGAATTTTTTTTGTAGTTATTTATTATTTGTAGTTATATAAAAGTAAAGACCACCCCATTTGTTGGTCTGGCTTGAATCCCTGATGGAATGGCATTGCACAAGAGGATATGAGTATCCAGGATGGCTTTTGTCACTAACACACTTTTTAAATTAACAGTGTATTCATCTGATGTTTTTACGAGCTTTAGGCTTGTTATTTTGTCCTGAGATGTCCTTTACTCAGACAAAAAAAGGTCAACAGATAAAGTACATATCATGTCTTAAAAATGAGCTGAGCAATTCACCCAGCAGCAGCAGCAGAAGAAGAATAAAAGCCTGAGCACAAATAAGTGAATTAATCGAGCACACACTAACATGTGATGAAGACGGACAGGCAGTGGGTTTACTACACCCAAGCTTCAAGACCATTTTTGTCATTGTTTAGATCCAATCACACAGAGTTCCTGGAAAGGATCTGGACATGCTGACTTACTGATGTAAACAGGGGAATCAAGAAGCTCCTCTGAACTCTTAGTTACACTTGAGATAACTCTGGATATCCAGCAGCCTCATCAGCTTCTTTTAGCAGAGTTGTCAGTTCACAAACACTGCCTCACAAGACCTCTTGACTGTGTGTTATCAAGGGCTCTTCACAAATCCAAATTTGTGTATTTGAAGTTTCATTTTCAACAAAGCTACATCCTACAGGTTTTGAAGACATGTGTCTTCTCATGGCTATCACAAAGTTTGTATGCATGGTGTTAGTGGACACAGTTTACTGTCCTAATGTAAGTGAGCAGACCATGATGCAAGGATGAGTAAAAGCAGACATGATGTCAGTGGTGATCCATTAGTTTGCTAGTTTTTTAGTCACATCCTGATTTGCACTGTAAATTCAAATTTTTTTTGCAATGTTGGAAAATAGTATGACTTAACTTCCATGTTGACCTTGGCTTGCTATGTTTGCATGCTAGCGCAGATATCTTCTGTTTTACTTTACAGTTTGTTTACTAAATAATCGAGACGTCTCTGCAGTCTTGTTTTATGCTGTGCAGCAAAATATTTTATTGACATCATCATCATTCCTCAGTTTGTTTAGGCATCAGTTTTTCATAACTTTGGGATCTCCAATCAAGATGTAATTAGCTTAAATCATCGTTGGCTGTCTTTAATCAACACCACTTGTTAGTTTTTGGAAAAGAAAAGCAGGATTTTACGCTCTGAACATGCTAATGTCCATGTATGTGTGTCAAAGCTGTTTCTTTCTGAGGTGCTGACAAGATCATAAAAAGCAGACAAATTTCATGATACTTGCAACCTTGTCGTGATTGTGCTGATACACTCAGCCCAAACCACCCCTATTGCATTAACAACACACAATAGAAACCAGAAATCAATAACTTTACCAATTTACTTTTTAATTTACAGATACAGCCAGCTGCGTTTATCTCATCCTCTTAATAATAGCTAGCTGCCTACTTGGCACCTTGTTGTAGGTGCAGATAACCATGGACAGGTGTTCTTATCAAACACAGCTGTCTGGTTTTCTTATCCGCGAGGTCAAATACTCTCAGATTTGCAAATAATATCAAGGCCAATGTGGCGAAAAGAGGGAGATCCGGGAAGATGAAAAAAAAATCCACGTGGAATTATCTAGGTTTTGCAATCCTTGGAATAGAATGTGTTTCTGAAACAACAGTAGAGTCAGTGGTGGCTTGGTTTAAGTAATCTGTGGAATATGTGGCACTGTTGGACATTCAACAGTGACTCTGATCACTTTATTCATTGCTCACGATGCTACTGACCCCATTAAATCCAATGAAGAGTGAGGGAAATACCATCAGACCGGAATGACGCACCTAATTGATCTGGAATAACTGGAAACAACGAGGAACTTAGGCACACGGCTGTCTGCGGTTGCCGTTTTAGTGAAATTTCCCAATACTAGAGGAGTTTTACAGTCGGTCAACTTCCTGCATACTGTCATTCAATTTCAGCACGAGTGCTCACGTAGGTGTTATTGTAACACACTTCCTTGGCGGTTATGGCTTGGCAGGCACCCTCGGCTAAAATGCCAAGAGACCTTAATCAACCCGGGCTAAACATCGAGGTCATCGAGGCTAAACCAGTGCTCAGTTAAGCCTTTAACTGAGGAAAGATGTGACGGCTGAACACACGCTTCACTCAGATCCCCTGGCTTCATCCAGAGGCGGTGGGGGGACTGTTGTATAATCATTTCATTATGGCCCCTAGTATGTCTGCGCAGTGAAGGTGGATTGGAGGTGGTTACTGTGCTACACTGAGTAATGCACAGTAAGCATTTCCAGCCTGTGTTTATGGCCAAGGTTAACTTTCACAGTAATTGCTACTGTGTTTTTCCACTCTTCCTCTTGCCTTAAAAGACATTCTTTCAGCATGAATACCGGAGTACATATAGCTTTCTGTGTTACAAGCCACATGTTACACTATATAGCAACACGTTCAGCAACATATTTAAATCCACACACGATAGAGCTTTGAATCGCCTTTGGCATGAGGACGGACGTCATAAAGAGATGCCTCCTCTGTTCCATTCATAAACCTCCATCTTCACCAAGAGAGACCACACACAAAACCAAAGTCTAACGCACCTTTCAACATCAGTACTGTAAACACATGTCCATGATTTGTGTTGGTTTATTTTCTCTAGATGGCATTTTTTGCAACGCCGCAGATCTCAGAGCAGAGCATAACTCGAGGCTCCAGTCAGAGTTCACGGCGAGGTAAAATTTCACCACTGTGGATGGCTACCGTCTGAGGTCTAACCAGTCAACCAAATATAAATCTTCCTAAATATAGAATTGATGTAATTCTATAGTCATTTTAAGCTCCATGTGCTTTCAGCTCCACCGTTTTTGACATGATTGTAAATTCCTATATTAGTCGCTTACGTGTTTGTCCGCATGCGTGCGACACAGAAATGTGGAAATAGAAAGTGATGGGTTTGTGCGAGTCACGTATCTGCATGACATCAGTGGGATCTGCATGAACCAGACACGTGGACAGCCTTTCTTGACCTACATTAGCAGATGTCCTACAAAGACGAGTTAAACGAGAGGGCTGGTGTCACTCACAAGGTACAAACATGTTTAACTGCAACTGCATATTTATTTATTTATCTTTTTGAGAGTTTAAGGAAAGGTGAAGGTAGTTTATTGGTCAATATTTTAGTTGGATTGTGGTTTAAATCATCACTGTTGGAAGAATGGGGTCAAATAAGAAATATTTTTCCAAGGGGTGGGATGAAATACAAAACACATGCAAGGGAACACTTCATTTCTTTATTTTAGGTTAAATGACTTTTTAATTCTTGAACCTTCAGTAGGCAGACTTCTGTTTAGAGCCTGGCCCGTCTCCACTCTCCTCCCAGCCCTCCGCTGCAGCATTACCTCTTTTCTTTTTGGATTTTGTTTTAGGCTTCCCAGAAATGCTGAACATTGTCATAGTGGAGGTATGACTGAAACAGATTCCAAATAAAGGGGTAGTGCCAAAATATTTCTCTTTACCTTCACTAATCAGTCTTGCCAGTATTGATTTGCTGTCATGAATGTATACGCACACCTATGCTTGTTGAGATTACCTCTCATAGGTTGGGGCTGCAGAAGCGGAATGGCTCTCCGTGCTGACAACAGTGTATGAAATACCATGACAAAACATAAATGCACAATATTATTCACAATGATGGATGAGCCGAAACAAAAGAAACATCCTTCATTCACAGTTGTCACACCTGCACATCGAAGCGAACGGTGTTTTACATTAATAAATAAACTTCCTAATTCAATGAAAAACCACAGGCTATAGAAGCCTGTTAATGGCTCCAAAAGAAACAAAATAGTGAATGAAGTTCGGCTCCTTCTCAACCTGACAAAACAGTGTCTGAATGACAAACGCCCTGTTTGCATTATGTTCTGCAACTCGTTGATGATGTCACGTGTTCCTCCTGCCTCGTTGAGGGCCTGCACTTTGTTCACAAAGCTGGGGGGGCCGAGGGGGAGGTGGATACAGTGAACATCCCTGGCGTTTGCACATTTATTTATTGTTGAGAGATGCTTATTGTAGCAACAGCCGCCTTGTGTGTTGGCACCGGGGCCGTCCCTGTTTTACATCACGGCTTAAAAACAGCAGCTGGGAACGAAGAGAAGAAAGGCAGAGGGAGAAACAGTATATAGAGAGAGAGAGGAATCAAGGGAAACACTTTAGGAAAGAATGACATGGCACACAGACAAGGCAATCATTAAAAACAGCCGACAATCGCGCTGACTGATTTGGCCACATCAGAGATGGAACCGAGCCTCCATCTGGCAGATTGAGGCATGTGAGTGCAGGATGAAACGTGGACTGACAGCTCTTTTAGGTCAACAACTTCCAGCTAATTTTGGAATTTAGCGTCGCCCTGAAGGGAAACAGGCAAAAGTAAAGTAGAGACAGGATTTTTACTCCAGCAGACCTCTGAGATCACAACTATAGTGAAGCATCTACATGGCCACATGTCAGTCCCTGATAGCTAGGATCCCTGTAAGCTGAAGGGTGAGACGGGTACTGCAAAACATTCTCTGCTCTCACTTAGGTGTTTACTTTCTATGTCTCTAACAGCTTTATTGAATAAAGAATTTTGAAAGGTTTCACCAGCTGCCGGTGATTGCTTACGCTCACTTGCGTGTGACAGCAGATGTTACTTTTTGACACAAAGGTCTGATGTCATGTGTTGGTTACTCTCGCACGATTTCTCTCACCAGACACCTGCAGTGCTTTGCTTTCGTTTCGAGCCACATGCTTCGCTTCCTCCTTTGAACCACCTCGGAAAGAAAGTAGAGCGCTGACTCTGTGCACACTTGAAAGTTTGGTTTACAGTGCCGCCACAAGGGCAACCACATTCAACAGGTAGCAGAGAGCCTGGCGAGTAGGAAATGATGTGTATTCCCCATCACGGTCATGTGTGCTACATCAAGTCTGATTCAATTCCCCTTCCTGCCTCGTCAGTCCTTCCACGAGTGTCTGCCGCTGCACTAAAGACAATATGATTTTAACCCCTGGCCCTGATTGATTGTGACCAGGTGGTCTCCAGGACACAGGAGGGATTTTGTGAGCAAACACATAAGGGGATGACTCACAAAGGACAATCTGCAAAGAGTAATAATCACCATGGAAAACCACCAATTTTCACTGCATCCACCCACTTTGAGAAAAGCACATGTGATTCTGGGCAGATTGGAGGCGCAATATACCATTTCTCTCTCTTTCTTTCTGTGTGTATGTAAAAGAGAGGGGAGAAAAGAGGCCCTGCAGCCAAGTGTTCACAGGTGTCCGTGGTCATTAATGTGTTTATAGCTCGGTCTCACACAAGAATGGAACATTATTTCTGATGGCTGCAGAGACAGCCATGGAAAATCGGAGAGGAAACGCTTTCAGAGGCAATCAGTTAGGCAATGTTGAAAAAAGGGTGTCACACATTTTGACTGGGTTAATCACTGTTATTATAACTGGATGCAGTCATGTCACATGACAATTCTTCTAATGGAAAACTTGTTTTTCTATCTTTAACAGGGAAACGGTAGGGTCGCATGCAGTTTGTAATGTCAGAAAAGTCGCATCGAATGTGACTGTTCTATTTATCAATAGAAGAGTGGAAGTTTCTGAATACAAATCAGAGCTGAATTTGAGTGGCGAGGAAGTTAGTTTATTTCCTGTCATGAAGCTAGCACCCGACACTGAAAAAGAAACTTTGAACCACACAAGTGTTCACATCGGAAAGGTAAGAAAAGTGTTTACAGGAAGGGTAGGCAGGCTGAATGTTGGCCTTCCAGTGTCAATCAGATCATTCGCCTGCAGAAACGCTGTGTTTGTTGAAGAAAATGTTTGTAAGGTAAATCAACAAAAGCAAAGGGACTTCAGGGAGCAAAGGCATGTGCTAGCAGGTAGGCACGGATGATGTTAAAAAAAAGATGAAGAGGAGTAAAACACAAGCAGAGATGTATAAATCTGAGACAAACATCCATCAGCATTACTTTTGAAGTGAGCAGTTAAATAAACAGAGATCAGAGCTAATGTAACACAGATATTCATCTCTGAGTAGCGTTTTGGCGAGAGCGCCGCTTTTGGGTCCTCTATTCCCCATTCTGCTCAATGAAGGATTTCTGTTCTGATTGTGTCATTCGGCATGCTGCTGCAGAACGTGCGTAGAAAAGGCATTCGCAGTCAGGTTACATCTTGAAATCATTTACGTCGCAGCGAGCTCGGAGACCTAAATTGAAAAGCTTTTAAGTGATCTATGCTTCCCACTTTTTACTCGGATTTGTGCATTGACAGGGACTGAGAAAATGTTCTTTTTTTTATTGAAATTTGAGGCCAATCAAATCTGCATGTTCTTATGGTTCCTTAATGGAGAATAATGCTTGTCGAAACTGACATCTGACTCCAGTTTTTATGTTGTATTTTTTTCTTTTTTGTTGACATGAGTCTCTAAATTGAAATGTATGACATCACAACTACACTATTTAATTAGCCTTTAAACTAAAGCCAAAAATATATATTTAATAGCTGCTGGGGTAAGCTGTCAATGCAGATGCTGAAGACAAACTCTAATGGGTTGTAATTGTCGTGTTCCACCTTTTATTTTTAATGCAGTCAGGGTTATTACAACAGAGCCATCCAAGCCTGCGGTTTAGGGTTGCATCAGCGTTTCTTTTTGTTTAGACGAGTGTGACCAGGTCCAGTGACATCTGATGAATTAAATATCATCCACATATGGATACGCAGACCTTTGCTTGCACAAGCGGGCGCGTATGAAAGCGGCTTTGGCTTATGGAGGTTTCGGCTTGCGGCGGCCTGCCAAAGTTCATCGATCACATTTGTGATCGGCTGTTGATAAGTGTTCTTTGATGCTCTTTTAGATAGGCAGATGTTTGCCCACGCGCTCGTGCACATCTCAACCACTTTGACACGTGCTAAATAAAACATCGGACCCTGGTAAACCAATCCCGACCGCATATGCCGAGCGCAGCGTGGACAGCTCGCTGCATTGTGCTGCTGTGCCGCTTTCTGCAGGCTCCAGTTTCCACTTGAAAACCTGCACATGGGTCAGCGTCTAATGGAAATCACATGGCTTTGTGACACCGCTGATTCTCGCCACAGACATCGGTGTGAATGAAAGAAACAGCCCAGACTTTAAAGGAGTGACAAGTTGAAGGAAATCCTGTTTTTCTTCACGTCACATCATGTGAAATTAAACGTGAAGTTGGAATTGGAGTCTAATCCTCTTCTGTGCAGTGCAGTTCTGGGGAACTAAATTGTGATTGGACAGGCCCTTCTTGACCTTTTTACTCAGACATTTTTTTCTTTAATAGGCTGAACCTACTGTTTATAAGGCATCTAAAAACCCACTGTCATGAAATCCTACAGCCAAACAGAGCTGTTATGAGGTCTGATCTCTTGTCGTGCCCTAATATTAATGACACAGAGGGGGTCTTGTTAAATTATGTTTTCCTGCTCAGTCGCAGTTTAAACAATCTTAACGTCATAAAACCCCAGTGCTTCCCGGTGGTAAATACGGAAACACACCGTGAAGGCAAAGTCATAAAACCTTGTCAGCACTGGAACGTAAATGAGGTAAATTCTAATGTAACTTTTTAAAAGAAGAAAAAGTTGTAACTGCATGAAGGGGATTAGGGTTATTTGGTATTTTGCTCTATTCATCGTTGCCTGATCATAGATAATTGCCTAACGGTTAAGAAAACTCCCAATGTGCCTGCATTGGAAAAAAAAGCAAATATAAAAAAGCCGCTGGTTTTACGTCATTTACAGCTCTGTCTTTTATTAATCCATCACATGGAAACACCGTAGGACCCCCACATTCTGCTGGATTCGATTAAACTTTTTTTATGATTTAGCCACTGTAGGAAGGACTTTCTAGACGGCACATGAAGGATGATAAAAGTGAACTGGATGGCAAAATCTAATGTAGTGGGACTGACCTATTTCCAACATGACAGCTGTGTGCAGATTACAGACACAGATCCAGACACAGGTGGACGTGTGGCGTCTCCGACTTTGTGACGTAATAGTACAACCTGCCCCGGAAACGCCTCTGGTCTGGTCTCCATGACTTACTAACAACTAAATGGACTATTCCAGGCTGGGAATTACAAACTCTGATCACCTGGAATCAAAAGCAGTTAACTGTCCCTTAGAAGGCTGCTGCGTCTCTTTTATAGATATATTTAGGACTCTGTGATCCTTCCAGGGCTCGTTTCTGTCCTTAAAAGACCTTTCAGCCAAGTTTATTAGAACCCTAAACAATAACTAAGTGACGTGGATTCTCCATTTCTTTTTCAAGTAGATAAGCAAACAGCTGGAGCATAGACACAGGGAGGGATTTACACCTCCCAGTGTGTTCTGATGGGGTTGAGGGACATACAGTACTCTGTCTAAGCAAGCAAGCATTAAGTCTGGCAGCGGAAGCAGTATTTTAGATTATTGCTTTGTGTCCCCAATTATGGCAGAGGTAGTGCTTTCACAGGCACAAAACCAGGCAGGGAAAGTGAGCACACCTAGCTTAGAACCATAAAAATTCCTCTCATTGCTGCAGAAAACATGTTTGGAAAACACTTTAATGTGAAAAGCAGTATGGAAAATTCTTCTCCTTCCTCCTCACTTTTTGATTTTCACTAATCGGTGCACATTTCCACTCCTGGCAGATCCAGCTGCACCTGTTTAGATAAGCACAGCGATCTAAGAGGGAGAGTAAAATGGCTTTTTATCGCTCTTGCACCACATTGAAGACTTGACATGAGGTCAAAAGAGGAGGACCTGGAGCTTTCTGACAACTGTCCCAGCTGTCCCTCGCCTACCTCACCCAAGGCAGGGCTCAGGTGTCTCCCTTTGAAATCCAGGACGGGTTCAAACAGAACATCGGCTTTCAATAGTGCCGCTGTACCCTAACAAGGACCGTTAGAGGGGCTGCAGGACCGGGACCTGGGCCAAATTGTGTGTGAGAAGAGTGAGAGTTGGGGACTTTTACAGTGAGGTGCCGTGCAGCGAGGCTTCTGATGTCTCCACGGACAGACGTCACAGAGCGTCCAGATTTGCGCCGCTGCACAGCTCTCAGAGCCACATCTGGAGCATATTGACTAATCACGGATTTCACAGTCGAGAGCTACCCCAGGAATGCACTCAGAAAGCAAATAAGAAGGGAAATAACCATGCTGGCAAAAGCTATCCCCACAGCGTAGAGGAATTTGATGTCTTTTCGGCACAGAAAATTGAAAATAACTTCATTTCCTGGGATGAAAGTGTTGGGTTGAATCGGGAAGGCCTTTGTGGTTAAACAGTAATGCAGTGTCGCAACTTACCACAATATAGGAAAATTAAAAGTTTCAAAAGATCGTTTTCAGCCATGCAAAGCCATGTTAGTGTTCTCTGGTAGTTGAAACCTTTGGAGACTGTCGTCCGAATTTTAAAAAAAGTTAGACCTATCCCTGTAAGTAAAGAGAACCCCAGAAACAAAGAAGTATGCTAAGCATTTAGAATTGCCCAATAAAAGACGGAGCCAATGTGTTCTGGTACTAAAGATTAGGCTTGGTTGTATAAAAGGTCATTTCTGGATATTTTTAACCTCATAGCGCTCTCCCTTTGCTGTTTGCCTTTGATTTACATGGTTTCGCTCTTAGAATGTAAAGACTTGCACGCCTTTGTGTACACCTATTTTTGTGTAACCCCAGAGCTACTTTAGTCACCACCCCATAGCGTGAAATGGCCTTGCAAATGTAGACACACACACACACACACACACATGGAGACTAAAATCATGCTTTGGACTGCCCAAAGACTTTAAAAGTTGCAAGCAAGTTCTCACATTTCCCAAATGCTTACATTCCCCTTGATAGTTTGTCCTGCCCCAGCGTCAGTGTCAGTCTCCTGAGTATACACACACTACTGAGCCGGGAATGACAAGGTGACATCCAAGGCTTCCCAGCTCCGATGGTACACATGCAGACACAGGTCAGGTAGTATTTATGTCCTTGGACAAACATTCAGAGAATAAAGACACGCATGTTGAGTGAAGACTTTAATTCAACTGCAAAAGAGCTGAGTTCTTGAAGGTCAGGTCAACCATGGCAGCTGCTACTGGACCCCAACAAATTGGGCTGACGCGGCCTCACGGACTCGTTTTATAAGGCTGACAGCTCTATAGTTTACTGTGTATACATACAGACAGCACATTTGCATTGCACTGTAAATCCCTCCTCACCTATCTATTAATGCGCTGCACTTCCTGCGATGGCCTTTCAGCCTGTCAGATGGCACAAAATATGCTGTTTGCATTATGAAGGTTGTTTAACTATTAAACGTGGGAAGGAAGTCGCTGCTCTGCATGACAGCAAAAATGTTGGCAAAGTGTTTGCCCATATGTCTGGGCGGGTGCATGAGGGTGTTTTGTCTTTCTGGGCCCTTTACTGGTGCCTCTTTCACCCCTTACAACATAACAGGGTTTTACCTGTAATTCAGAAAGCTTTTGTTGTTGTTGGTTCAACTGTAGTTGCTCTCGGGATGAGAAGTCCGGTGAGGGCCACGATCCAGCCGGATTTTCTGACCGACCAGGGAGAGAATGTCTGACACCTGGGACGGTGAAGGTTGTTGACTACCTGGTAGGAAGGAAAACCCAGTTGGAACGTAGCGTTGCCCATAGGAGTGAGAATTCCCCATTTTCAGAGCTTTGATGGAAGCTGGAGCTGGAACTGATGCTGCATTGGCGTTGTCTGCCTCCCCCAGGTGGTGAATAATGGTAAAGGAGAGACGAACGATGCACCGAGTTCTGTGCACACAAAAAGTGCCCAGGAATTGTTTTTCCTATCAGACCTCCCATGCTATAATTTACAAGATTTTTGAGTTGTAAAAATCCTGCACATTCAGAATATTACCTTCCAATATTTCCAGATAATCCATTGTGGGTACCTAGTGTGATAGTTTTGAAAGTAATGCTTTTTCATCCTCAGTCCCAGGGCTCTCCTGCAGGCTCAGTGACTCTCCTGAGGCTGGACTGTGGCCCGGCTCTGGAAACTCTAACCCTTATTACCTCCCTCATTACTCCACGCTGCACAATGGGGACCTGTTTCCAGGCCTTGACCCCCCCACCCCACCAGATAAAACCTGCATGTGCAGGGACATACACACATATTCAGTGTACCCCCAGCTCGTCTGTCTGCCTTTTTGTCCACGATGGTTCTCTCTTTGTGGTCCAGGGTTTTGGTGATCAGGTGTCAACAGGTCTTTGTCTGCTGTTCTGTGCCAGAGCACAAAGGTGGATACACACTAGACAACACTCTAACTACTCATCTTTTTCCCTACATCTTTGACAGCTTTTACACTTCAGATTTCCACCAGATTATTACTTTTCTTTTGTGTAATGACCAGTAACATGCTTCATTTTCACTTCTCACTTTGTGCCGCGTGGGCACCTCCCTTATTTACCGCTAGAGGGCAGCAGTGACTCTTGGTAGACGTGCGTCTGCAAATGACATTTGGCTCGCCTGCGCGTCATCTCTGGGCTTTATAGAGCCCCAAATCAAGTTTGGTAAAACACTTAGTGCATTCTGGTTACCTTAGTTGCATCTCTCAAAATCTTGATGTACGTTGCTGGAACACTGCAATTTACCTATTGTGGGACAAAACAAAAATAAACAAACAAAAAATCTGTATCTCTCTTTTCTAACTCGGGACACCCACTTTACAGCCATTTAGAGGGAGTGGAACAGTCCCTGTCCATTTGGATGATGTACTGCGTGTGTAAGTCTGTTTCACAGAACATTTCGGCCTGTGTTTGAAACTGGAGCTTGACCACGGTAATTGTGCACATTGTCACCCCACACAGTCATCACTGCTGTTTAGTCCTGTTGTCATAACATGGCTGCCTCTGCTGGAAAGCCCTGTCCCCACTTATAATAGTAATGTTCCAAATGCAGAGAGACATTCTTGAAATAGTCTACTGTCCCCCAGATCATTAGACTTTTCACAGATCATTCAGTGATTGCAGTTAAACAATATCTTATTTTTAATTTGAGTTTTTTGTTTTGTTTTTTTTTTTCCCTAAAAGAAGTGTTATGTGATGTCAGTGTTTCTGCTGTGCTTGGCCCAGGAAAAGCCACAAAGGCTCCCATACAGAGAGACTCCATCTGGCTGCCTGAGGCTTTATTCCACCATGTGTAATCATGACAAAAACAAAGCGCGGCAGCGTCCTGCCACCCACATGGTCACACAAACATGCAAACTCCTTATAGTCCTTTACACATGCATATACATGCACAATCACGCGAGCAATCTTGGAAAAAGTATTAAGGGGAGGACTTTGTATCTGTGTGCATCACGCCTCTGAAAACTCTAACCCTTATTACCTCCCTCATTACTCCAGGCTGCACAATGGGGACCTGTTTCCAGGCTTTGACCCCCCCACCCCACCAGATAAAACCTGCATGTGCAGGGACATACACATATATTCCGAAAAGACAAAAGGTATTTGTGGTAACACAGAAAATAAAAGTATAACTTTTTTAGAGAGGAAAATATTGTTTTCATGCTTTTTTTCCATGCATGTTTCATGACCAGATAACTAATTACCTCATCCTTTGGAAAAATCTTGAGCGTGCATCTGTGCCAGCCTGGCCTATGTGCATGTTTCTGTGTGTGAGTGTGTGTGAGTGTGTGTGTGTGTGTGTGTGTGTGTGTGTGTGTGTGTGTATCTCTTTATCTGTGTCTATCTGTCTCTTTGTCCGCCCCCCCCCCCTTACTAAATGATTATGT
>CAAE01014991.1:376895-394851 GCA_000180735.1 Tetraodon nigroviridis
CTCGTGAGTATTGAGGTGATGGCTCCCTGGTGAGCTTTTATTGTGTGTGCATGTGTGTGTTTGTGAAAGTTGTAAGGACGTGGGATCAGTGAGGGCAAAAAGGGCAAGATTATGCAAATTTACATTTTTTTAAACACAGATTAACTTTTCGTGCTGAAAACTGCAGGCGGGACCTTTTAAAATGATGCTTCTCAAATTTAGGTGCTCTAATTAATCTTGCAAGGCAGGGGCTCTGTCATGGTTTAAATTAGCCTCTGCCCTTCCCTTGTGAATAAAAGATGTCTTTCTGGCCGCTTCCCTAATCTGCCTGTCAGGATTTCTGAAGAATAGAAGAAGAGAAACACTGAAACATTCACAGCTTTATCAACCACTGTTATAATTACAACTGGGAATATGAAACGGGGCCAGGCCTGTTTTTAGTTTGAACCATTTAAGCGTCCTTTAGCGCTCCGTTTCAGGTTCACTTCCTCCTAATAGGTGCTTGCACCACGCCTTCGTAAACGAGGCTGAATCTGCTAAATTGGGACGCAAACGCTTACGTTACTGTTGGGTTTTCATGGGTTCCTTCATCTGTTCCATCACGAACAAAATAAAAAGAAATATTTTAGAAGAAAAGGGTTAAGAGAACTTTTTTTTCCCCCCAAACAGATTACAGGCTGCAATCAGTTATATTTAGTGCTTTGGCTCGTTCCTTTAATTCCCCCCTCTGAAACTTCTCTGTTTCAGAATGAGATATACACCACCAGCTAAATTAAAATGTGACTTTACGCTTACAAAAACAACCTGATAAAATAGCATCAGGGAACGGGGCTATGAGAAACTACATTACCTAAAAAGAGCCTGAAAAACAACCCTGAAGTCTCTCGTCTTTCCTGAGGTAATGACCTGAAACGTGCTTTGAGAGAAGCTCATGCACACAGTCTGGTTATGACGTTAGTGCCAGCAACCGCACATGAATGCTACACACAGACACACAGAAGCGCTGTGGGTTGCCAGACCCCACCTTCCTCTCTCGAAGGCCTTAAATCCACCTTTTTTTTCCTGAGAGCTGTGCACACAGATGCTGCCGTGCATCTCCAAGAAAAGATCCAACCCAGGCCATTTTCTCAAGTGCAACCAGCTGTCCATAACCCCGTCCCCCGTCCCCCCCTCCCCCCGTCCCCCGTCCCACCAATGCCCAGCAGGCTTCTTCATAAACCACATTCCAGTCTGAGTCATTCCAGTTCAACATGCAAGGTAGCCTAAATTTTTAGGGTAATAAGAGAGTTGGGGGATCTATATTTAACTCGCAGACGGAAAACCACATGAAAAGGCCTGCTGGCGGTCCCTGAGCCGTTTCCCAGCGGAGCGACTGGCCCTTTTAATACGAGCCAGTTCAGACGTGCCCTCATTAGGAAAACAGGCTCTGCGCTTGTATCGGAGTCACAGACGTATCACACATCAGGCCAACAGGTGGACATCAAGTCAGAAACAACCTGTTCAAGATTCTAATGCGAACGACAAACAGGGCTTTGGTTCCCTGAGCTGTTGGGCTCAGTGGTAGTAGAGGTACTGGTCACTGTGGAATTTAGGATCAGTTTTATTTAAAGTAAAAGAAGTGATAAAAGAATATAATTGCAACTCTGTGATTACTGGATGTGAAAAATGGAATGTTAAACAGCAGAATGAGCCCTGTCAGCTGATTTATCTGTGTCTTGTTTTTTTTTTTAAGGCATTAAATTTTGAGGGATGACAACTGCAGACCAAGGTTTCCAGTTGTTCTTTCCAGTTTTTACGCCAACACTGAGCAGCAGATGACACAAGAATCCAGAACCGAGTGGATCCAACCATCTGACCCCAATTATGCAGCACTGATCAAAGTGAAGAAAAAGAAGAATGCACATAGATGCAATCAATCCTCCAGTGAGGATTTAATATCGGCTTTATTTTAGGAGATTTAGGAGTATATTTTTTAATTGAAAATAGAAATGAGAAATTTATTTTTCAGTTTAGTCAAAATGTTTTTTTTTTAATCAGAAGACAGCCAACCTTCATCCTCCCTATTTCTGTTTTTTTATGCTAAGCTTGCATGCAGCATTTTTTTAGCTACCCACCTACCACCCCCTCACACACACACACACACACACACACACACACACACACACACACACACACACACACACACACACAAGAAAACTTTGGCAGAAAAACCTTTGGCTACTTTGTCTCTGGCTTCATCCCTGGTGATGTGTGCAGATCCTCCAACCCTGTGGGACAGGACTGTGCAGGTGATGGGGGGGTTGGAATCGTACGGTTGCCTCTGCGGCTGCCACTCTTTCGTTTTTGTGATCGTTTTCTTTCTGCCGCCACAGAAACGGACCTGGGTGAGATCTCCGGCCACCTGCTGCATGAACAAAAGCGACGGTGGCCTTTTCAGGACCCTGGACAGCAGCCTTGGGGCAAAGGGGTCAGTAAAGCTGGGATTTTTCGAACTGGTATTATTTTAAAAACAAACAAAAACAAGAGCTTCAGAAAGAACTGAGGAAGAGAAAGCTTCCAGAGCTGACCGCCTGTTGATCCAAGACTCAGAAAAATCTAAAGCAACTTGTGGATCAACTGTTGAATGAATCAAAGTACCTGTTGGTGTATGTCTATCAACATCTGTATCTTTAACTACCCTAAATGTCTCTTGTGTCATTTCACCAGATTAGACGTTTCTTTCGTTTCTTGTGTGAATCCGGTGTCTTTTAAACCGACAACACATCCACATGTTTAAATAAAAGCGCTGCCCCCGCGCGTCTGCGGGCCAGAGGGGCGGAGGGCCAGAGGTGTGCCGCCACGCCCAAGCCTCGGCGTGGAATGACGTCCGTCTCTCGCCCGTCGGTCTGTCCTGTCATTGGTGGAGGACGGTGAAAGGTATCCAACGCGGGGGCGCCGTGGGTGGGTGAAAAGCCCGTTTATAAACCTAGATCTTCCCTGTGGGCGGGAACAACAAGCGTCGACGGTGAAAGTGAATCAGAAGACCGGAGTGAGACGAGAAGAAGAGGTTGTGGCGGTGGCTGTGGTTGACCGGCGGGAGCAGAGGGGACCAGGCGGCCGCCCCGTGGATGCGTCTCCAACCGCGCATGGACGACCACCTCAGCCTCCTGCAAACACCTCCGCCCAGCGTGACCAAAGCCCGCGGGGACAACCTGGTGAACCACGGATACACGGACACGGAGGCTGACGTGATGACGGTCGTGGCGTGTGACAACATGCTGGAGGAGTCGGCGGCTCTGCCGGGCAACCACTCTCTGGACCGGTACGAGCCGGACCACGAATGCTGCGAGAGGGTGGTCATCAACATCTCGGGGCTGCGCTTTGAGACGCAGCTGAAGACTCTCTCACAGTTTCCGGAGACGCTTCTGGGGGACCCCAAAAAACGAATGAGGTACTTTGATCCCCTCAGGAACGAGTACTTTTTCGATCGGAACCGACCCAGCTTCGACGCCATCCTCTACTACTACCAGTCCGGCGGGCGCATCCGGAGACCCGTCAACGTGCCCATTGATATTTTCTCCGAGGAGATCCGCTTCTACGAGCTGGGTGAGGAGGCGATGGAAAAGTTCCGGGAAGATGAGGGCTTCATCAAGGAGGAGGAGAGGCCGTTGCCAGAGAATGAATTTCAGAGGCAGGTGTGGCTGCTGTTCGAATACCCGGAGAGCTCGGGGCCCGCGCGGGGGATCGCCATAGTATCCGTCCTCGTCATTCTCATCTCCATAGTCATCTTCTGCTTGGAGACACTGCCGGAGTTCAGGGACGACAACCGGGACCCCATCACCATCGCGCCCGTCATAAATGGCACGCTTCCATATTTCATCAGCACTTTCTCAGACCCCTTTTTCGTGGTGGAGACGCTGTGCATCATCTGGTTCTCCTTCGAGCTGCTGGTGCGCTTCTTCGCCTGCCCCAGCAAAGCCACTTTCTCCAAAAACATCATGAACATTATTGACATCGTTGCCATAATTCCTTATTTTATCACCCTGGGCACAGAGCTGGCGGAGAGGCAGGGCAACGGACAGCAGGCCATGTCGCTGGCGATCCTGCGCGTAATTCGTCTTGTCCGGGTCTTCCGCATCTTCAAACTGTCACGACACTCGAAGGGGCTTCAGATTTTAGGACAGACTCTGAAGGCCAGCATGCGCGAACTGGGCCTGCTTATCTTCTTTCTGTTCATCGGTGTCATTCTTTTCTCTAGTGCTGTTTACTTCGCCGAGGCAGACGACCCAGATTCGGGTTTTAACAGCATACCGGACGCGTTCTGGTGGGCTGTTGTGACCATGACCACCGTGGGCTACGGGGATATGCACCCCGTGACAATTGGGGGGAAGATCGTGGGGTCTCTGTGCGCCATCGCGGGTGTGCTCACAATCGCCCTTCCTGTGCCTGTCATCGTCTCCAATTTCAACTATTTCTACCACAGAGAGACGGAGGGCGAGGAGCAGGCTCAGTACCTACACGTGGGGAGCTGTCAGCCTCTGGCAGAGACAGAGGAGCTGAGGAAGACTCGGTCCTCTTCCTCGCTCAGCAAGAGCGAGTACATGGTGATCGAGGAGCACGGCATGAACAGCGCCTTCAAGCAGCAGCCCAATTTCCCCACCGCCGCGCAAAACAACTCCCAGAACTGCGTAAATATCAACAAAAAGATCTTTACCGACGTGTAGCCGTTTTAACAACGACGACCTGGGTCGTCGCGCACCAGCGTGCGGAAGCAGCCGTGGATCAGACAAACACACCAAGAGAAGGGGACAGCAGAGACAAACCCCTCCGTTCAGGCGCGCTACGAGAATCCAGATATGGTTTTTTTTTTTTCTCCTTTCTGTGACGTGAATTCCTAATTCGGTGTCATTTTAATGGCGGATGGAAGACAAAGAGCGCGTTGCGATCCTCGCTCTGAGGGACCTGTTGTGCGTCGTGCAATAGCCAATATCAACAGTATTAGACGCTTAATTACTGTGAAAAATGAGTGCAAGTCTACTCGAAATAGACCCATTGACACGTCGTGATTCGTTAGTTATAGCCTGTGTATAATATCCAGGATCATTTAAACCTGTCTGTGTTTTAACACGTGATGTCTGAAAAACAAAGTTCCTCATATACTATCCAATTGGACCTATCTGTGCTATGCCTTTAGTGTGCGTTCAAGTCTATATAGTCCAAGTGCTAAACTGTCTATAAGAATAATCTGATTCGTACATGTGCAGTGTATCGCGTGAAATGTAAACAGAAACCAGCTGACTGTCGGTGCACACGTGAAACAGGCGCATTCACGCACACGCGGTGATCAAAGATGGAGCGTGCTTCTCTTCGGATGTCTCAAATATAGCCCGCTGTGAGGCAATCTCCATGGTGACGCCGGTTTCCTGGGTAACCCCGGTCACAGTTGCCATGGCATCCTAGTTTCCACAGTAACCTCCCAGATGGCCTGAAAGCTGAGATTCTCCTTGTCTTCAGTTTTTAAAAAAAGACTGTTCGGTGCGTGCGTAAAATTACAAGCCGAACACCAACAGAAGCTCAACCAGTGACTTTGGAAACAGAACCAAGCTGGAGTGTGAATGTCTGCGCATCAAGTACGGCCACAGACAGGGGAAAAAAAGACGAGCACAACTCAGATTGCGTGAGGAATTATGAATGTACTGGGAGCACGTCGCGTCTGTCTGGCGTGCACTACCTCTGGTGCCCAGAAGAGGCCGCCGTTCCCTCACTGATCCAACGAGTGAGTATCACAAAGGTCTGTCAGGTGATCTGTTGCACTGTTTCACTGTTGCTATGTTCAGCTGCCTGTGATATGGTCGGTTCATTGTAGGGAATAACCCTGAGGTAACGCCCCATCACTTACAGTTGTATGTCACAGCAGTGTTCTTGCTTTGATTATTTAGATTTTACTGTTGGTTTTTAAGATTTTCCTTTTTAGAATCTACAGTACTGATTAGTTTACAATGTAGTGCAAGTGCTCATATGTGTCCTTGCTTGATAACCCCAGAATAATCCCGTTTACCTTTATTTGATTCTAAACATGAAGAACAGCCATAGTATCATCAGACCAAGCATGTCCTTGGATTGCCCCCTGGTGCCACTGGTGCTTACCGAACACATGATTGGAAGGTTCTTTAAAATATTACTGATGTGGAAAAAGAAAATAGTGTTGTACCAACAGATCATTTAAGAGATTTACATTGGATTCATTTGCTTCACTAAATTGTCTTTTAAAAACAACACCTCATGTTACAGACTTTTGCTGACTTTTGACTGTACATGACCGTAAGTTATTTGGATAAAGTGCCTCTGACTGACCTTCATTTTAATGCGATTTTTTGCAATTACGGAGAATGCTCCCCTCTACCTCTCCATATAGCTTCTGAAATTTATGTTTTACAGTTACCTTAGTGCATTACTTCCGACACAGAAGCGAGGGTTGAAAGGATATAAAATGCATTTAAAAGACAGGCTGGAAATCTGTCAGGCAATGATTTTCAGTTGCAATTTAATCTTGCTGGCTGTGTGTCCGAGCTGTGCTAGTACAGCTTTTGTTAAAAAAAAAGAAGGGGGGTGGCAATAATTAGAGCAGTCTCATTAGCTGGTTAACCCCTAATGGTAACATGGGAATGACTGCTTTATAGGTTATTGCTTTCTTTTTTGACCCCTGACCTTGACGTCTTAGTTTCAAAGCTGAAAACTCCACTCGAGTCATCTGCTAAATGGTCTGCTCGTTTCTCATAAAAGCCCCAGTCAGGGGAAACCCCGGGCTATCGATCAGGAAAAATAATAGATGATGGAGAGATAGGCTGGACTTGTTTTTCATTTAGCCAGATTGGTCGAGCTGAAAGCTATTTTCCTGCATGTGAGCAGGGTGAAACGTGGATGAAAATACAGACATGATGCAGCACGAAAGAACAATTTTAATGTTGTTGATAATCAGCATAGATGCATTCAGTGTAGTTAGCTTGACATTTGCAAGATGATCTGGAATGAGAAATGGTTCATAGAAAATGGGATATTGACTACTGGGGGAAAAAGGAACAGACATGATGAGTGTCAACAAAAGCACTGGGGTGTGTGACAGGTTAGATCTAACTGTTTTCCATCTTCTTCTTTCCCTTTCTCCTGTCTTTTCTCAGGTAGTAGTTGGGTTTTTACACAGACTTCTTGGAGCCCCTGATGATTCCAGTGAGCATGCTTCAAGTTAAAGTAAATAACACAAACATAAATAACACGGGCGATGTTTGTTTAGTCATTTTTGGCATGTATATCATTTTTTTCATTGCCCTTTTTTCTTTTCTTTTAGGAATGCAATGATTCTGGTCTTCCGGTCAGGCCTGATGGGCCAAAGATTTAAGAAATGCCTCCCACTGGATCAGCTTTTCTTCCCACTCTGACTCACGCTCTAAAACCTGCCCCCTTAACAAAAGGTGTTTAGCGGCCCATTCACAGTCCAACGTAAGCAACAGATAACGTGAGCAGAAGTACAAATGCCCTCCACTCACAATATTGTAGCAGCAGTTTTGTCTCCACCTTCAGCCTGGAGCTGACGCTTCGTGTGTTTAGCCATCACCAGGAAAAAGAGTTAGAAATGCGTGTCGGACTGTATTTGCTCAATGTAAAATACATAAAAATGGACAGATTCAGGAAATAGCCAGCAGTTTACAAAGCACATCTCACCCGGACATGATTTTATACAATCTGCGTTTATAATTCTGTTTAATGACATTCATGACAATGAATGACATAATTTAATGACATAATTGCTAAAAAAAAAAAAAAAAAAACAGCTCTTGCTTCAAGTCCAAAGTGGCAAAGACTGAGATGAGATCAATCTGTGATTTGCTAAAAAAAAACTGTGACATAAATGAAAGACTGTTAGCCATATGCCTTTTTTTAGCGCTGTGTATTTTGTTTTACTAATATGTAAGACAGTCAGATATATTGATGAGAATATATATTGGAGAAAGAAAGCAAGACATGTACACACATAAGAACGAGTCGCTGGTATCCCAGGGTGCACTGGTGTTATTGTTGGGATGGGCCAACGCTGTCAAGGGAGCAGCTGTTCAGACAAGTATTTGTGCTGTGTTATGATGTACTGTCATAAACATGACCCGTATAAAGATAACAACTATAGGAAACCATCCTGTTTTCCTTTAATTTTTGAGAGAATGTACATATTAATGGCTTTAAGCATACACACGCTATGCTCACCCATCAAAGTATTGACTATTTTATGTGTGCATAGTGAAGACAAATATAGCTGGAGACATTTTAAACATGTCTCTGCACCTTTCTTGTAAATACAAACAAAATGGTAAATGTGATTTGGTGTTATTGCCTAACTTTCCATGATTAGAGTGTAAACATCCTTTGAAACACTACTGGCATGCTGGCCACGTCTTTTACACAGAGCCTTACACACAAATCTTTAACCAACCAACAGTAGTGTTTAGTTCACAGCTCTCCACACATGATGATTCAAAAAGAGACAGAAGCTCTCTTTTTTTTCTGCCCAGACAGAGGAAAGTAATATGATGACAAAAAGTGTTTAATGTATTGCTTCTATTGGTGGTTAAATAGCATTTGATTTGAGTGAGATGCACATTTCAGAGTTATAAAAGCACTGTATTACCTTTTGTATTTGGGGCAGCAGCTTGCTTTCACATTGGGAAGCCTCTTGTTTGGCTGTGCTCTTTACCACATGACTGGAATTTTAAGAGATCTGATCCGTGTGTGACTACAGTGGAAAACCTCATTTTGTCCCTGTGCTGAGGAGGTAAATATTAACATTCTACCAGCGCTTTGCAGCCATCGCAGTGTCATCCTGTGTACGAGAGTGTGCTTTATTACTCCAGTAAGCCCACCATCTTGCTAACAACCTTGTTATCTCTCTTAGCTATAAGAATCTAACTTGTTTCTTCTCACATAATTTGGTCTACAAAGACTACAAAAAACAACAACAAACTTGTAAATCAAACAAATTTGTAAATCAAATACATATACGTAGTATTTAGGTAAATATACACTCTGCATATTTCTTTATTTTCTTTTCAGATATGTGTACTTGTACCTGTGTGAATCTGCCTCAAGCAGGTAGGACTCTTAATCTGAGAGAGGGAGGCCACCGAGACATTTATGACTACAAATTTATGACCATAACGTCAAGGAATTTAAAGCTGTGATAGCTGGAGTTTACCCAAAATCACCCGGGAGACTTCATGGTCGACTTAGGTCTGCAGACACGACACTGTTCTGCCAAAACCTGCACATGCTGGGAGGTCCTGGAAGCTTGACAGTGAAACGTTTGAATCGGAACACAGGAAAAATCCTGGCTGTCAAATGAAAGCTATGGGATGATGTTTATTTTTTAGCAATTACTGACATGAAGCATACAGAAAATGCAAATAAAATAATAGAGGATGTATGAGGGGCTGAGTCAAATGTAAACCTTGGTGAGCGGCACAAAAGCCCGACTGAGATGTTTCTAACAGCCTCACTTTGATTTTGATCCATCTTATTACCATTGCTTATAATCAGAGACTTAAGAATTTTGTTACATCACATTTTGGCAGTTATTTTGTAACTTTTGTAACTGTAATTCTGAAATCCTCAGTTAAAAAGAGAATATAGCCAGGGCCTTGTACACTTCCACAGGCCCCTTGTTTTCTGTCAAATGGGTTGTTGTTTAGAAGATCCACTCACACAATTCTCTCTATTCACTTTACACAGAATTTTAAATTAGTTGTGCCAAATTTTTTAGGGATGGCATCATGCTTCTGGGAGTCTGAGCTCTCCATTCTAACTGGCTCCTTTTGACCTATAACCTGTTGCGGACAACGGAGCCTTGTAGTGCAAGTGGCAGTTGTCCGAGGTCCAAATACTGGGGGTCTGGCCTGAAGACAGGCACGATTCAGACATGCACAGCTGCTACAACTTGACAACAACTTGACAACACAAGGGGCTTATTTTATTCAGTCTCATTTTTAAATGAAAGCGCTTGTAGGTGATGCAGCTCTCGCTGACCCTCTTTCACTAAAAAGGCAATGAGCATTCCAACGTCACTAAAGCTACTTGGTATTACGTGTCTTTAAACAGGGATTAATGTTTTCCACGTCAGCCTCAAATGCCTTTCGTTGTATTGTTCCAGTTTGAAAGTGGAACAGTACTGAAACATACCTGAAACTATGTAGCTCACGAGCACCAGGACAAATGAAATTCTTAACGAAAAGCTCAACACGTCAGCCACTAATGCTGAAGAGCCTGTGGCTTGTCAGAGAGGGCTCAGGATGTTGGTAGGGGATGTCAAACACTCGATGTCTGCGTCTGCTTGTGTCACAAAAATAATGTGAACATACTTTCAATGAAAGTTGTGGCGATAATCAGCATCAGCACGCTCCATGTGCGGTTAAATAACTTCCAAGGGCAACCTTCGTACCAGGAGAGCCCGGCGGGGTAGAAATGAGCTGACAAAATGAGGGATGAGGGGCTGAGAAAAGATTAAATGATAATAGAGTGGAACGGTGTAGTAATAAATATTTTTATAACCAAATGAGGTCTGTGATCATTGTTAACAATGACACGTTTTTGTTTTTTGGTTGTTTTTTTTTTGTTTACAAGCTTATCCCGGTGAAATCGTACTGACTATGTCAGCACCAAAGAAGTCTGGGTGAAGCGGAAGGTACTGCTTTTGTTTTCAGGTTTGTTACAAGTTCAACTCCAGGTTTGCGTAGACAATGAATGGAAATCAATGCAACGTCCTAGGAAGGGTAGCCGTGCGGAGCTGCGAGCCAGTGAAAGTGCTGTTGTAAAAGTGACAGATCACCTGCTGCAGCGCCAGCAAAGGTCACCCAGGACACCTCTCCTCCCCTGCAGTCTCCTGCGATATCACCTTCTTTTCTCCTTCTGCATCCTACTCACACACCTCCTCCTTCACCTTGCGGTGTTTCTGCTGTGTCGACAAAGGCAGAGCCTTGTGGTGGGCAGGTGACCGTAAACACCTTAAGAACATCACCCAAGTCAACGCAGCTACAATGCTTTTTTTTCTGTAGAATGGGTATGGATTGCCTATCCAGAGTGCACGTTGAAAGGTTATTTTTGGTCATGACAAAGGGAACTGTTGAATAAATGAGGTTTTCATTAAAGGCCTTGCTGAGGTTCCATTTGGTCTGCTCAGCTCAACACAAAACCAAATCGATGAGGGTGTTCTGTGACTGTGGGCGACCTGAAGGTTAGAAGGAAACTGGAGAGGTGAGCATGAGGACTGGCTGAGTCCCAACGCAGTCCAAACACATCCACATGCAAGCAAAGTTAGGAGACTAGCTGCTGAATAGAATAGAGGGAATTCCAGAATTATTTTTACAAACTTATAGCTCCCCACACATTGATTGGCATTAATGTGTTGTACAATAGATTATTACCACGACAACACTCACCGGAGTTTCAGCTTCCTCTGTTCAGAACTGGTTCTTCTTCATTTACACTGACAGAGGACGGTGAAAGAAATCCTGGTTGTAACTCAACCCTTTTATGTTAAGGGGTCGATTTATTGAAAGCTGCAGTTGGGAGATTGGTTATGTGAGTTACAGCCGCGGTGGATACATGTTGGTATGTTAATCACTGCGTTTGACATTTTAATTGGCGAAGGAGTGCACGCCACATTAAAGATGGGCACGTGTAAAAATGACAGAAGGTGGGACGATCAACGTGTTTGCATTTTGTGCGTCATTCACGTTTTTAACAGGAACCGTAGCTGTTCAGGGGGCTGCTGGTGTTGTCATAAAAACCGTGGACCCTTTAAGCATCGAGTGTTTTTGGAGCCGCTTTCAGGCCTCATTGTTTCTACTTCAATCAAAAAAGCTCTCAATTCTTTTTCGTCTTGTCGTCCAGTTAGATGAATCATGGTCAGCAACACGAGCAGATTTTCTCAGCAGCTGGCTTAGGAGCTAAAAAATATCTCCAAAGAACACTTACCTGCTAAAAGGTGGGGGATAACGGCCACAGATCTAGTGGAGAAACACTATTTTCCTGGCATCTTCATCTAATAGACAAAAACCTTTATGGTGATGTGGGATTTCACCAGGAAACATGATGCCTCCACAGATATCCTGAGGGGCCTGAAGTGTTTCACCAAAAGGTTGTGAAGGTCAGATTGGTGTAATTCAAAGATGGCTGATGACTGTTACCGTTAGAGCAACTTTTATAATGAGATCAAAAAGCTGCTCGAATCTTATCTTATATTCCAAAGATTTAAAAATACTTAAAAAAAAAATAGGTATTAAATACAAACAATTATCCTTCATAAATTCAGATGCGTTAAAGATCTTTTCTGAGAGATCTCTCTTAACGTCATGTGGACATTTTCTTTTCTGAAATGCTTTTTTAACTCTTGCTTCGTTCCGGAGACGCTCGCAGTCCCCGACGCACGCTCCGTGTGCGGGTGGATCCACCCTTGGGTCCACGGCGCTTCTCCTTTAATGCGAGGATCAAGTGTGGAGGGAGCGAAGGAGGAGAGAGCGCGACGTTGCGATGCTCCACTGTAGCTCGCACATCTCAACTATAGTGAACTATGGTGAAATATGAGAGATATGGGGAGGATAATTGGTCGAGACGACACGCCCGCCGGACAGATTCGTCAAAAAGGCAGAGATGGACAGATATGAAGGGACGGACTGACGGCCGCCAGCGCGCTGCCAGGACTGACAAACTGGGCAGAACTAAATTCGCCTGCGCTCCAGCTGATTCAAGGTGAATTCCTGCACGTCGATTTCTGAAATTGTTTCGTAATGCTGTCCTGCTTTTCTAGTGATTCGTTGATCGGATCAGCGCGGCGCGTTAACGGACGCGCCTGGCACCTGCCGCTCCAAACCAACTCATTGGCGCTGAGCGGAAACTTGTTTGAAATTGATTGAAACAAATTTAGATGCATATTTCATCCTGTTACAGCACCATCAGATGGGCTGCGTTAGTGGTTGTTTTCCTGAGCCTCCAATTGTGAATATGCACCATCACCAAGCTCCATCATAAAAATGGTGGAACAAACATGGCAATGTCATGGTAAAATGTAGAACTGGACAAGGAAACGTCAGCAGCAACTTGTGGAACATTGGACACAAGGCAACCGGTTTTTCATGTGATGAACACCCAAATCCTGCAGCCTGGCGCAGACAGCAGGCGGGTGGGTGGAGGGTTGGTGGTGGTGGTGGTGGGGGGGTTGTCTTCGCCATCGCTGGAGCGTTTCGTTGTTGAAGTGGGGAAGTCGTCATCGGCTTCTACCTGTAGCCAGCTGTAGCCGCGGTGTGTGCTTTTTATTAAGGGATGGCATTTAACTTCTGCGATATCTCGCTTTGTCCCCATCTCCCACTCCCACCGCGGCGTTGCTGCAGAGCCACGAGTAATAATAAACCGCTCGGAACGCGGGGGGGCGGCCAGACGCTTCTGCTGGATACGCAGCAGGGCACACAGTGACCAAGCGCAAAGGTAAGACTCGTTTTGACTAATACTAGTATTATTTTTTAAATTGTAAAGTTTCCGAAATAGTTAATTAGCCACACAACAGATAGTTTAGCAGCAAATTTTCTCAACGGACATAAAATAACATCATGCCAGAGATTTGACTGGACAGAGCACTCAGCATGTAACCAAATTTGTTGGTTGTAATTCCACCCTGCAAGAGCTGATACGTGGCAGGCCAGCATATTGATCCTGCTATATGAAAGGGAACTCATAACCTAATACACATAGACACAGTGGAGCCAAATCACTTTATAGTTCTTTCCTCCACCCTTGTTTGGAGCCATGCTGCTTAAAAGGTTTCGTTAGTGCAGAGCGATTTAGGTCTTTGAGATGTGTGTCTTGTGATTGAAATATGTTTTTTAGCAAAATGAATTTACACACTAAAATCATCTTGTTACTTATCAAGGCTGACTATTTATGAGCCACGTTGCACAAAACAGCACGCTGACTTCATCAGTCTGAAGGGAACTAAACTTAATTAGTATTATTAGAACACCTTTAATTACACTGCAATTTCTTGTCAAAATGGCTACTGTGCACAAAGGTCTTTGTTATTAACTGTGGCAGGTTTTCCCTGTTTTCTTTCTTGCCCTTTAGTTCTTCAGTACCAGTTCTGGCTAAACCCACAAGAGATATCATCCTCCCACCACTGACGTGGATCCCGCCTGTTTAAAAACCTGTAAATTCCATCTCCTTCCAACATGACTGTTGCCACTGGTGACCCCGCAGATGAGGCGGTGGCACATCCCGGTCAGCCTCACGACCGCTACGACCCGGAGCTGGATCACGAGTGCTGCGAGAGGGTGGTCATCAACATCTCAGGCTTGCGTTTCGAGACTCAGCTCAAAACCCTCTCCCAGTTCCCAGAGACGCTCCTGGGGGATCCCAAGAAAAGGATGAGGTACTTTGATCCGCTACGGAACGAGTACTTTTTTGATCGGAATCGTCCCAGTTTTGACGCCATCCTCTATTATTATCAGTCAGGAGGGCGACTGCGCCGGCCAGTTAATGTGCCCATTGATATTTTTTCCGAGGAGATCCGGTTTTATGAACTCGGTGAAGAGGCCATGGAGATCTTCAGGGAGGATGAAGGATTTATAAAGGAAGAAGAGCGACCTCTGCCCGATAACGAGTTTCAAAGACAAGTGTGGCTCCTGTTTGAGTATCCCGAGAGCTCTGGTGCTGCACGTATCATTGCCATCATCTCTGTCATGGTGATCCTCATCTCTATTGTTAGCTTCTGTCTCGAAACACTGCCAGTTTTCCGAAATGAAAACGTCGAGATGTACAGATATCCGCTAAATTCCATATTCAATGCCACTGAGGTCTACGAGAGCTCATACTTCACAGATCCCTTCTTTATCGTGGAGACACTGTGCATCATCTGGTTCTCCTTTGAATTCCTAGTCAGGTTCTTTGCCTGTCCCAGCAAAGCAGGCTTTTTTGGTAATATCATGAATATCATTGACATTGTGGCCATCATCCCCTACTTCATCACTCTGGGCACAGAGTTAGCGGAGCGGCGAGAGGATAGCCCCGGGGGCCAGCAGGCCATGTCTCTGGCCATCCTGCGTGTCATCCGTCTGGTCAGGGTGTTTCGTATCTTTAAACTGTCACGTCACTCGAAGGGGTTGCAGATATTGGGACAGACTCTGAAGGCCAGTATGCGTGAGCTTGGCCTGCTTATCTTCTTCCTCTTCATTGGCGTGATCCTTTTCTCCAGTGCCGTCTACTTTGCGGAGGCAGATGAACCACAAACCCAATTCGACAGCATTCCTGAAGCGTTTTGGTGGGCCGTAGTTTCCATGACCACAGTGGGCTACGGCGACATGGTCCCAACAACCATTGGGGGGAAGATCGTCGGGTCTCTCTGCGCAATCGCTGGCGTGCTGACGATTGCGCTGCCCGTGCCCGTCATCGTCTCAAACTTCAACTACTTCTACCACAGAGAAACAGAAGGCGAGGAGCAGGCGCAGTACCTGAATATTCCAAGTGTACCAAAAGCTAATTCGAGCGACGATCTGAAGAAAAGCGGCGGGCGGTGTGGGAGTGGATCAACTCTCAGTAAGTCCGATTATGTGGAGATCCAGGAGGCCGTGAACCACAGCACTGAGGACTTCAGACCTGAGGCCGTGAAAAGAGGAAACTGCACCCTGGCCAACACTAACTATGTCAACATCACCAAGATGCGTACGGATGTATAACGAGCTACTGTAGATGGTGGACCACAGCTCAAACCAGAGGACCTGGAGAGGATTGAGGAACAGAGTCTTAGTAAGACCATCTACTGGTGGCAGCTTAAGGTATCCAAAGCACATAAATGAGATTTCTTTGCTAAAGAGGGGCTCAGGTGCTTAAATATATGGGGCATATTGTAAAATCGCCACCTGTGATATTTAGGTCATTCTTCGGCTTCTGCGTAGAATTCATCCTAAATATGTAACGGTAATGCTTGCAATAGTAGCCAAATCGTAGCTCAATTAACAAAAAGTATCACAATAATGGGGTAATAATATTCTAGTAAATCTACAATTAGAAATATAAAAATAAATCTGTCATAATAAATAGTACACACTGCCTTTGTCTTAGCACTTGTGAGCAATGGTAATTTGATGCTCTAACTGCCAAAATCCTCAGAGAAATCCGAAGATCATGACTGAGATCACAGCACAGAGTGCCGGCGTGGCAAATATGCTTTTATCCAAATGGTCAGTCATCGCTTTCTCCATCAGTGAAAAGGCCCCGCTGCACTCATGGACCTCCCAAATATCGTGCAACCTTAGCCATGTTGTGTTTGTCAACCACAAAAATGGATGCTCTTTTATTTCTACTGCCTTGAGTCCTCGGCAAAGCTCAACGGTGGATTTAAACTGTACAGTCCTGCCATGAATCAGCCTTTTTGCGTGAAGCAAGTGTGGACAGAGGAGGGGGTCTCCAAACCAAGTTTTTTTATTCGTTTTTTTTAATGCTGTCTTAAATAATTTGATGAATTTGTGTTTCTCATCAAGTGTCATTCTTGATTTTAACTGCACCCAGAATCACTTCAGAATGTTTTAGTCTGCACCACCGTGCAGCTTTAAGCCTCCATTTTTTCTTTTTTTTTTAACTTCAGTACATTCCAGTGTAAAGTAATACTGTAGATAAAATGAGATGTGGGGTTATTTTTTCTGTTCACTGCGACACAGGTTTAGGAGCCGGAGCTGGTTTCATGGTAATGTTGGTACATTCCAAACAGTGTCTGACACTGCTGTCTGATACAGTTGACATAACTGCTCAGTTTTCAACATTTTTTCAGCACCTTAAATTATGTCCGCTGAGTACTTTTGGATTACTTTGACGTTAGATTTGAATGAAAATAAAAATAGAAAACTAAATGAATGAGGGAATGAGAGCAGCTGAGTTTTATACCTTACTGGTGTTGACTAAATCTCAGACGGGTTGCAATACTTGCATGCACTGACCTCAGATCAGCACTTAAACAGCTGCCTGGAAATAAAGCAAGTTTGTCTTACATTTCACAAATTTGGTCTGCTACAAAGCTCAAGAATCTTTCTTTCTTTTTTCTTTTTCTCACCCTAAAGATATCAAACAAAGTTAAAGCATTTTAAAAATGTATTTATTTATTTATTTAACCAGACTCAGTGGAAATAAATTCTCCGATCACTGGCCAGGTTCTAAGATAAGATTAGGTATCGGCCTGTGTCAGTCACTGAGAGATAAAGAGAGGAAAAAAAATGCTCTGAAAGAAAAATAGACACATCCTCCTTTGCTTTTTACTGCAACTACTGATGAGCACTTGCATTTATAATGACCATACGACTTTGAAAGCTTTCGTCCACGCTGCTGACTTTTCCACTGTTGAGCGAGCACTGCCAGGAGGTGGGGGGAGGGGGGGGGGGTGCTGGATTGACCAAGAAATCACCCTATCAGGATGACGTTGCTCTTAATAAGCACACATCCAGGAACAGCAAACTTCAGCGAGGGTGGACGGACTTGAATGCTCAGAACACATATAGCCATGAAAACAATACATGTAAATTATATGAGCGCTTTTAATGATGTCAAGCTTCAGCTTTAATGAGTTTCTGCTGTATACAGGTACACGTGTAGCAGGGAATTAATCAGTACCGCTTGCTTAAGTATTCTGAGAACTCTTTGTATATATTTAGTGAGTTATTTCTCACATTCATATCCTTCTCACACTAATATTAAAAATATAGGATGACATCAGAATCAACAATGAGAATAATAACTTATTTGTGCCCTGTGATGCAAACTAAAACGCAGTTGTTATTTTTGTTTGTGTGGGTTGTTTTTTTGTTTTTCTTTATCAGTGGCGAATCATTGAGCCTTACACCAATGCAGAGACTGAGGCTTAATATATATGCAGGCTTATTTCATCCACATATTCATACTTAAACCACGTCTAACTCAAATAATA